>UCOK01010702.1:0-17231 GCA_900474325.1 Synergus umbraculus | reverse complement strand
GAATTTTCAAAACCTTGGAATAATATCCGCGCCAACTTCATAACCCTTCCTAAGTTAAGCTTTTTATTCATATCAATTAGAAAATACTTAACTACACTCTAAATGAGAATTAGTAAAAAGTTTCTAACGACATCGTTCGTTTTACTTGATGCTCTGAACATCGTGCTGCAGGCAAACGATTTTTCAAAGCAACATGAAGATGCAAACAAATGAACGGAATCGCAACAATACTAGTTCACACACATTCTCGCATGAAGTCACGGATACTAGATGTTCTAAATCGTGCTTCTGATTGGTCAACTTTGTTGCTCTGTAGTTTGAAAACTACGCATTTTTCAACATTTTGCTATGGGAATTTTCGACTTAGTTTTTGCTCTAGTATTTGTAGTTTCACGCTGGCAGATAAGTTGAGAAACACCCTGTATATATATATATATATATAGAGTTAATAATTCGACACTGAAGGTGATTGTAAAATAATTCCAGACATTTGATTCAAGATTCAATCGATATGGTTGCGATGTGTTATAAAAAGCCTTGACCATCGGGAGTCAATGCACGTTGGACAATAAGTGTTAACAATTAGTTTCTTCGAAGTAGAAGGCAGACATCAGAGACGGAATATATGCATTATAATTAATAATTGCAGGAAAATTTTTCCGCCAGTCGAGAGCCATTTAAGGAGTTTGAGCATGTCAATTTGCACTTGAAAAAGGAGAAGCGAATCAATTAATTATATTCACTGCGATTAATGCGAAAGACCAGAAAAAATAAAAACAAAGAGCGGAGAATTTATAATTCCCAGCCATATGTCAAGAATTCTAAGTGCATTTAATTCGAAGATTATTTTGAATGTCAGGTTCTTTCAAATAATTTTAAGAAGCTTTAACGGCTTGGGAAAGATTTAAAGACATTTCATATTACGAATTTGAAATGATTTCCAGAGATTTCATGGAATGTTAGGAATTTCAATATCAATAGATTTTAAAGAATTTCTCACAGATTTCAAAAAATTTATAAGAATTTTAATAGAATTTTAATAGATATTTTTGTATTTTAAGGAATTTCAAAAAATTTTTCCAGCAGATTTAATTACAATAATCAATTTGTGTTTTTATGATCCATTTGTAGAGAAGGGTGTGTTTGAATTTCTATATAGATTTTGATGGTCCCTTACATTCCCTGAAATGAGATTGATGATAATAAAGTATAGATATTATGTTTAATCGCAGTAGTTTCTGAGAAGTAATAAAAGCATAAAAGTTGTTCTAAACTTGATAATTAACAAATGATAATCTTGTTCATTCATCGTGAATCTTGTCGACCTTTTTATCAAACCCGAGTAAAACTCAACCAACATTGCCCAATATTACGAAAGCAGAGTGAGAGGAAAAGAAAGCTGAAAACGAGTTCAAATAAGTTATTTCCATCGCCGATTTCGTAATTTTATTCAAGTTGATTTTAGTGTTACTATAAAACTTTATTTCTGCGATTAACTTGCACCTTGCACCTCAAGAGAGTACAGTTAACATTCGAAAGAAATGTAAACTTGAGTTGCAAATGGCGAAATTATTAATGATAATTTAAAGAGTTAAATACGTGTCTATTTTCTTTATTAACAATCTTTATGATCAAATTGAATTCATCGAATTCATTTGAAATCATAATATGGTATAATTTTCAAGTCATATATATACCTAATTGTCTAAGAATTAAATACAATTAATTTTTTCAAAAGATTTTATAGACGATACATATTTTCCCGATTTTATGAAAAAAATTTTTTGACAAATGTATGTGACTATTTAAATTTTTAATTTTTTAATACTCGTAATGCAATTTATGCAAAAATAATAATTTTCTAATTTCTTATTTAAACTACTATAGTTTCTAAATCGAAACTGATATTTTATACTTTTCATTTGTGATTTTAATCGATCTTTTTATTCTCTTCCGAATTCGATAGCAAAATTTCAAATATTTCCTCATCCAATGAAATATATGTATCACACAATTTTTCTTCACTTTTACTCACCATGTTCTTAAAATTTGTATGTGAATCCATGATTCGTACTCACCTGAAACAAATAAACAGAATGATATTGATTAATAATTAATTACTTACTTTTAGAAGTTTACTAATACACGGAGAGAAAGCTATGGTTGGGCCAACCATAGATATTGAAAAATATGGGGCAACCATATCTATGGTTGCTGCAACCATATCTATGGTTGCTGCAACTATAGCTTGGTCAGCGCAACCATTCAATTGCTTAGCTTATCTATTTTTTTGGTTGCGTCAACCAAACTATGGTTGTGCTGACCATACTATGGTTGCACCAACCATAGCGATATGGTTGCCCCATATCTTTCAATATTCTATGGTTGGACCAACCATAGCTTTCTCTCCGTGTAGTATTCTACTTGACTGAAAAAGACAAATATTTTTTAATCAATCTGGTATACACTCGAGCCCCTCAATTCTCATCATCTCAAATTTCACTGCATTCCTCCTTCATATTTCACCAGTATCTTTCTCACTCGACTAAATGAAAATTCGGTAAAATAGAAATTATGATAAATGACAGTTAGGACAAATACAGCTTATGTCAATTCAAAATTTGAATAAATAAAATTTATACTAAACGGCTAATATGCCAATGAAAATTATGTCAAATGAGATATGCTGGCAAATATATTCATGTGCTCCGATTTTATAAATCCAAACTTTATTATTTTCCTCAAGTGCACTTCAAAATGAATTACATCACAAGTTATTATCTAAGAGATATGTAAACCGTCTAGGCTTCGTCATTAAAAATATGCAATTTGAGAGGAGAGTCGTATATGTTGAAGTGAAAGTAAAAGTAACAATCAAAACAAAATCTAGGTCTGGGTCTGAAGTTCCGCCTCAGGGAATATCACTATAGTTTTGTCAGAGTAATTCTAATTTCTCTGAATGAATGACCTTAGTTGAAGGTTTAGAATAAATCGTGTCAAACAATTTTACCATTTTCTAGATTAATGCCTTTATCTGAATTTTTTTATTTTCACAGCATTATAATACGACGCGCAATTGCATAGTAAAGAAAGGTATTGTGGAAAGTGAAATGCGGAAAGAGCTACATAGAAACTAAAGAAACAAGTTTGTGAGGAATTTAATTACATATATATTTCAGAATCTCTGGTTTAATAAAATGATTCAAATAACTACCGATCAATTGCTCCAGCTTTTAATAGAGGGACTATCTGTTAAAATCATACAGAATACCTCGAAATTCTCGATAATCCTTTGAAATTTTGTAAAATCTATACTATATTTTCATATTATACTATTTAAAAAAAAAATTAGTTGTTTTAACAATTTGAAAAGGCCTTACAGAGAATAAACTATTATAATTCAACGATTTTCTCTGAGATAATCGCGAGTGGCAGATTCCTTGTTAAAGTATACTTAAATATTTACATCTACGTCATTTCAGCAAGTTAATTCTGAAGAAAGCAAAAACCACAGTTTACTGAAAAAAAATTAAAAAAAAAACTATTCAACCTTGTCTCACCTCCTTCAGAGAATCTTCTCCCTGAAGATACAAAGGAAACAGGAAAAATAACAGTGAATATCTTTGATCACAGTAAGCATGAAGCAGTGAGATACGAAAGTGTTGTAAACGCCATGCTAAATGCCTGTCTGTGAGTCTTCGTTACCTAATGCAAAGAAATAAGAGGAAGAACGTCCCGCCGAAGACCTGTACTGACAATGCTTCAGATTGCGAGAAGAGTGACATCATACTCTCATTTTCATATTGCTCGAGTTATACATTTGAATCTGGACCAACGAAAGCTAATCCGAATAGGATTCGTTATTCTTTTGGAAAAATTGTGAAATTTGATAAATTGCAGCCGGTATGAAAAGAAAGTATATACGGATGTCCAAAGAAAGGAGATCGTATTTTTTAATTAGAAAAGTGAAGAAACCTACTCTATGTAAAGATTTCATTAAATATGTATTTAAATTTTGAGGAAAAGAGACATTTTTTGACAGGAAACTCTCTAAATCTGAATTAGTGAAAAGTAGGTCACTGATTTACTTTAGTGAAAAATTCTACTAATTGTTAGTCATTTTTGACTAAAACTTTAGTGAAAAGTTGAAAACTTACTAATTGAAATAGTGAAATACAACTAAAAATTAGTGAAAATTTTCACTAAAATAAATTAGTGACCTACTTATCACTAATTCAGATTTAGAGAGTAAATACATTTTTATAAAACATGCACCATTCCAGCTGTTTTTTTACACTTGATATGCAGCGGCGGGCTAAAGTTCTACTTTTTAATTCTCCGGGAATAAAAGATCACATCAAATGTGAATAATTTTTTAAATTAGAAACTGAGAATTAATAATACATATGCCCTTAATGTATGAAAAGAATCCTCTAGATTTTAGTAACAAATTTTTTTTTTTTAAATTGAATATGATTACCTTGAAATTTCTGTTTAAAATTATACTTTTATTCTCTTAAATTATAATTTTTTTCATGTTATTCTATTATATTTATTTGTTTATAAACAATCGATATTTTTTCAACAATTTCAATATTTTTATATTGAGGAGAAACGTAAAAATCGTAAAAATCTGTATTGTCGTTCATGAGAAAAATATTAATTATGTAATATAATTTAATTTATAATTAATTTTTTTACATTAAGGCTTTAAAAAAATTCATTTTACAGAAAATTGTATTGTTGTAAATTAATGTTACTCCTCTTAAATTTATCTTCAAGTAAATTAATTCAGTTGTACTTAAGTAAATACATCAATAAAAATAATCAAACACAAAACAGACATTTTTTTTAGAAACAGTGGCTTTTATTCATTTTTCACTCAATTGAATTGACCTTGAATTCTAAAAAAATATTTTCCTCTTAATTTCACGCGAATTGACCTGGAACTACTTTTTTTCATACCTACTATTAAATTCTTTTGAATTCCCGTGATTTCTTTTAAATTAACCTTCAATAAAATTTTCTTATATTAATTGTTTAATTAATTAATTTTAATTTTCGAGTCCTTAGAATTTATTCTTTTGTATTCTTTGAATTTTTTTAATTTCTCTAAACTTTTGAACTTTAATCTATGTACATAGACTAATGGTTAACTTACTAAAAAAAGGAAAGGTTACAAAAAAGTTGCAAAGAATTTATTAAAAAAAAACCGATTAATTAGAATAAGAATAGAAAAAAAGAATGAATTAATGAAAAATGATGAGATACATATATTCTTATATCTGACACTTAAAAGTCTCTGATGAAATTTTTTGAGTTTAGACTTGCCACAACTTTCGGACTTGAATAAAGTTCTTGCAGAGAACAAAGCATTTCGTCAGCTGATAAAAATTAATGTGCAGTCATTATCCTCGAGTGCGCAAGTTGATTAATTTTTCTGACTCATGCGTCTTCATTTTTCATGTCATAACCTGTCATTCTCCTCTGATCGACAGCGTAAGCTAGAGGGTGCCACAAGCTGAACTTCGTGCCTCATGAAGAACCGCGGTGATTCCTTATTTATTAAAAAATTTTAGAGAACCACCACTCGAAATTTTTTATAATCTGTCGATATCTTTTGCTATCCCTAGAAATTAATTCTAAAATCTTGCTAAATAACTATAAATAATTTTCATTCTGAAATCCCTTGTGATTTTTCTGCAACTCTCGAAACCTATATGAATTCATATCTTTTTTGATTTTTCCAATTTCTCAAAATCAGTTTATGTCAAATGAAATACAAGAAATGTTTATACATTATGTTTATACATTTATGTTTGAAATACAAGAAGATATAAGAGTCAATATTTCGAGATATAAGAAAAACGTCTACTTATTCTAGACTTAGTAATATTATTCATGCATTTAAAAGAGCGCGCTTTTTTCTCAATATTTATTTATTCAAATAAAAAGGACTATACCTATGATTAATTCGAAAAAAATTCTCTGTTAAAGGAAAAGCAAGTTATATTGTACTTGGTTAAAAACTTTGAAATCGATCAAATTATACATTATACATATCTGAATTTTGATCGTAAATTTAAAATTGTATAATTGACTACGAATATAGATACCAGCATATCTAAAAATCCAAATTGTTCAAGCTTGGAATCCAGAATATTACAAATTTCAATCTTATTTCAATCTTTTCATTCATCATGATCCTCAGTACTCTGCTAATAAAATAAAGCATAATTTGTTTAAACCTAAGCTGCCACCCGCAGACGGAGTTCAGCTGACCCCAGCCTACTTCACCTGTAATTTAAACCGACATTTGATTAATTTAAATTTTTTTATTAAAGAATCTGAATCATTTTTGAAAATAAACTCCGAAGATTCCCTCAAAAGATTTTAAAGTGAAACTATTCATTAGCTTTTTATTTGTAATAACAATTAACTAGTTTTCTCGCTGGGGTCAATCTGACCCCAAAGTGGCAGCCAGCATATGATTCCAAGTATATAGCAATTTCGCAGTTAAGACATCCAGATCTCTTATCTCAAAAGCAATTTAACTTAATTTATCATTTATGCAAAATTGGAACAGATTTTTATCACTTTTATATCACTCTCAAATGATCCGCGAGAAATTCAATGAATCAACTTAATGTTGTCACTTTCGTTGAAAGTTCACTCGCTCAAGATTTCTTACCTCTTAAGTCTCGAGTCCCTGAAGACTCACAATTTTTTCGTGTCTTGCAAACTCCGAGTGTCTTCTATTTCACAAAAAAAAATCATTAAAAATCCTCTGGCGAGCGTAATCTCGAGAAAGTTAATCTTTATTGGAAATCCTTAGAAAAGCATATTCTTTGTAGAAATATATCCCTAATGAAGAGTCTCTCTTTAAAATAATTAACAGTCCTTTAATAATCCTTCAAGATGGATATACTGTTGAGAGAGATATCCTTAGGGAATTATTAGGAAATATCCTTGAAGAAATGTATCCTCGGTAAAAACAATCCTTGGCAGCATAGATCCTTAATTTTCTTGCCGCTTGAGGAACACTTGTAAGGTCCTCGGAAGGACCTTGGAAGGACCTTGGAAGGAGATCCGCGTCCTTTAAGAGAGCGAATTTGTTCGGACCGGTGTCACAGTTTGCTAAGACAAATTTGCCCAATATATCGATCCCGGATCGAAGACACGATACTTACAATCTATCACAGTCTGAGGTTGAGTTAGGACTGTGGCTTGAACTGCTACTACAAGTCTACACTCCTTCCTCTCTCGTGGACAGTCAGCGGACAACTTGGTGGAAGCCCCCACTATAATAAGGTGGGAATGGTAGGTGTGTGTTATCTTTCTCATAAGAACTAGAGGAATATCGCGCGGAACCGGTGAAATTGGGGAGCTTGATTCCTCAGTCTTGTGCGTGATGGTGATCGAGGAGATGGAGAAACGAATCCAGACTAGTGTTATGGGTAGTAACTTATATATTAGTTACAAGTGTAACTATAAGTTACTAAAAACAACTTACGTTATTTATTCTAACTTTTAGGGTAACTTAATTATTAGTTACTTTTTTGAAAAAGTAACTTGTAAGTTAATTTTAATGAGGATTTTGGTTCTGATTGATTCGAATCGCTTGGAATTGAAAAACTTGCTCCAGAATATTACTACTTTAATTTGCTTGAGTGCAATATTCGGATTGGGTTTAATATAGCTGATGACTAGGATTAAAATCTTGCGTTTCGAAATGATTCAAATTGGCTCTCGTATTCATTATTCGGATTGAAAACCTTATTCTAAATATCTTTGATCAAAAGTTCGGATTGTCTAGAGAATCGATTAGCGTTGTTGGCTCAGAATTTATATACGGATTCAAAATTCGAACTGCTATTGGCGAGTATTATTAATTATCTATTATTATTATTTTTATTCATTTGGATTGAATAGGATTCAATAGAATTAAATGTGACTGACAACTTGATTCAAAATATGTAACTCGATCAGATTGGTCAGGATTTATTCCAAATAAAAATTCAGATTGGATCTGATTGATTCGAATGAAATTTTCGGATTGATTCTTAATGGGTTTGGATTTAAAGTTCGGATTCGTTCTGATGAATTTTGAATGAGATAAAAACATAACTTCCTTAATATTCAATAAAATGCATTAATCAAACAAGGCAGTCGATTCGCATCGACGCAAGGAATCTTTCTTTCCTTTAGATAAGCTTTGAATTTTGATTGTGTGAGAAGTTATAGTCGAAAAATCAATTTTACAAAAATTATAAATGTACATAAAAATGTTAAAATTCAATATTTAGAAAAATTCTTCATCCAGACGTTAATTGAGTTATTGATGGTGAAAGTAAACCCTATAAATTTCATCAATTTATTTATAACTGTATCCAAGTTAAGGTGGCGACAAAAAACGGTAGGTTGAGGTTTTCTTAGAGTTTTGAATATGAATGAATGTCTTCGAAAATAAAAATTTCTCTTTGTATTTGTAGAAAAAATTTCTTTGAAATAACTCGGAATCGTTCGGATTCATTGGGATTCAAAAATTTATTGCACAAATAACTGAAGATTATTCATGTGTCTCAAATTTTTTTCGAACTTAAAGACTCCAAAACTTGTTGACCAAGAAAGATGATTTGTTACGAACTAGGCGAGACCTAATGAAAATAAGTTCAGATTAAATGTACTGTGTTTATTGACTTACATTAACGCTCGATGATTAAGGCCGCGAGTTAGGGCGTTAAAAACTTAAGGCTAGTCGACTGCGATAAGCATTAGACGTCCATATGAAAATGATTATTGAAAAACGTCCCAACCGTGAAATTAAAAAATTTAAAGACATATATATATATATATATGTCTAAGCAGCTGATTATTACTAATGTACATATTACGACTTAGTAATTAGAAATTTCCAATCTATAAATACCGGAACTCTAGTTCTCCTTATACTCACTACTGCTACGATGACAAAGGTAAGGATTAATAAGACATCGTTACTGCAGAGGTCACGTTCAATTGCCACTTCGCATCACATTATTGACTTTAACGATGTTACAGGTAGTTGTTATATGCAGAAAAAGAAGCAAAAGAGAATCGACGCTTCTGGGGTGTTTATTTTAAAATGACGAGGACTAGCGTTCTATAAGGTAGCTTCTGTAAGTATATAGTTTAATTTGTAAATTTAATTTTTTAAACTAAATTTACAGTTTCTGTAAACTATTTTCATTAAACTCTACAATAAGTTTACTCATTAAGTTTGCAAATTAAGATCTCTACACGTGTTATAGGTAAACTCGCCGCACATGCAACACTCTGCTAGACACATTAAAAACTCAAGATAAAAATTATACATATTATGTTTATATCAATTAAAGTCTAAATTTTAAACTCTAACGCTGAAGGCATAACAATTGCATCTTTTCGTCAATTAACACTGACCTAGGGAACACCTCGAGGTCGTCGGTGGCAGGATTCAGCGAGTGTGGTATGTATATATTAAGTTATATGCTTTATAACGGGCGATTGGATGGTTGCTGCAGCCTGAGTAGATATATACGTTTTTCATATAGGTGTATTCACTCTTACATACCAGGCGATGCCAATTGCATGCATCCGCAAATTTGCCACCAACTGGCACGCTTATGTTATAGAGTTACTTAGAGTTTTTGCCTAAGTGGTTTCCCTCTATAAGATACGAATAAAGCAGAGGTCTGAGCACGAGCAACCTAATAACTAATAATTAATTACTAATTCTCTTTGACTTTGATAACTACCTTACTTCCATAACGATTTTAACTGTTTCAGATCGTTAATTTTTTATCCGCCTGCTATCTGACCATTTTCGTTTTTATCTGTATATAGGCGAGCGTACATCTTAATTCATATAACCTGTATTTTAATTGCAATGATTTCAGATGACAAATTCCGAAACTTTTTCTTTAGAGGATGAATTACATTTTAGCAATCAGGAAAACTGTATTCTCGAAAGATATATGTATATATATGCGGTCAATGATCTTCCGATAGATTCCATTTCAAACCATGCAGAAAGGTCCAGCTATAGATCATGGTGTCATAATAATAAATTAATCTTTAAATATATATCATTCTACAATAAAAATAAAGAGATTTTGCCAAAAAAAAATGTTTTATTATTTTATTATAATTTAAGTTTAGTTTTTAAATTTTATTAAATAAAACTTTTTTATTAGTATTTTTAACACCCTTAAAAAGTATTTTATGATGCGTAATAAATACGACTGTTTTGATGACGTTATTAAAATCGGATCACAAAAGAGGATGGAGTAAAAATAGGAGCAACAATTGTTTCTTAATAAACTACATATTGCGACACACCTACACTTATTTCTTATTTTTTCAAAGCGTGATTATTATAATGAGTCAAATGAGGAGGTAGTAAAATAAAATGCTAATTGCACACCTTTGATCTGAAATGAATCACATGATAATTCTTGCTTCTCTTTTTGGAATATAGTAACAAATGAAAGCCGATGTTATATCTCTTTGGAGACCTCATTTCCAGTGCATGTATACTCAGAGTCCATTTACATTCATATCATGAGGCTCTCTTTTCAACAGTAAGAAGAAAACTTACCTCGTTGATGTGTAATATTCTAGATGCTAATTTTACGATGGAAATCTTCGAGAGTCACTCTATGATGGCAAAATATATATCCGTAATAATAAAAGCTTTGCTTATGATTTTCCCATACGCTTTGCACTCTTTTTAATTGATAAAACTATACTCTTACACTGAACCAGTCGTGAAATATCTAAAAAAGCAGGGTCACTGCGAAATTTTCAGTGAAAAATTTCATCGGTAACCTGTATAGCTTATATTCATTTTTTTTCTGTGCGCAAAATTCGATTTCGCATACGCTGGGTCGAAAAAGCGTATGCTAATAAATCAAGCTTCGCACACGTGATGTTAAAAAATACGGTTCGATTCCATGTGCGAGAAAGTGATTTTAGCCTTGTGTATGAGCGTTTGCGCATCACGAACGAAGTATCGAAATGTACTATTTTCAATTTTTTAATACTGCTGTACATTTATCAATTTTTTTGAATTCTTTAGAATGCTTTTCAATTCTCTTGAATTTCTTGGTATTACTGTTAAATTCTTTTTAATTGTTTTGAAATATTTTTAATTTTTGCTTCCTCTCATAGAGGAATCTTTGTTATTACATTTTCCAATATTTTTAAAATGGTTTAATTAAAGTTTCTTCAATTAATAAATGTTTAATACACTTTTCTAATCAATTGTCCGGATGGAGGTGTGTCTATGCGTGTATATGTATATTTGCGTGCATATTTAAAGTCTTTATAAGAAATGCGTTAAAACACTTAAAATCTATTGAAATTCTCTAAAATTGACTATAATTCTTGTTGTATCATAAAACTATAAGTAGAATAAATTGAAGATTGATTACAAGATGCCTCTTCCAAGAAATGTCATAAAAATAATTAAGATCCTCGTAATGCAGTGCCTACTGAAAATTTCACCACATTGCGGCTTATTGAGTCCATGTAAAGGCACAAAACTTGCGTGTATTTTTATAGCCATGCAGACTCAACTTTGCTTTGCCGAATCGACCGAAATGAGGCCCCTGATTCAAGTGTGTTATACGCGCGATGATATTACGTTACGCCCACGAGAACGAAGAACATTAATAGGTAATGTTAAGCGCGCCAAGTTAATGGGCCAACTTCCCGGACACGACGAGTTTCACGGAGCAATCTTCACTACTCTGACAATGACATTGGCGACTGCCTCTTCCTATAATACTATATATAAGTATATATGTATAATAATCGTCAAGTATATTCGCACATCCATACATTCCGTTCGCAGTGATTCTGTTGTTGATTTAGGAAAATATTCTGTATGTATATTCACGCAGGGTGATTTGCAGCAATTTGACTGTCGATCCTCATCAATTTTGTTTTGTTAGATTCACTTAAACTTGAAAGGTGCATTGCCATTATATGTATTACCTTGATTATTCAAATATATACTCTTATCGTCATTGTACCGATGATGCACCTGTCATACTAAACTGGCCCTCGAAATTATTCTGATGCAACCAACCAAGCACTAGAGGTCAATTACCCTCCTATATGTCAATTATATTCTATCGCACAAAATATTCATGCATGCACGCACTAAAGAGTGATATAAAATTCTTCTGTGCAGTTTTATGTGACCTGCGTTCATATTTATTGTTTTCTTTTGATTTTAAGTAATTGCCCAATAAGGGAGTCTCGCTTTAAACTTCAGGTTCTTTAGTGCAATAAATTAATTTACAAATGAGGGTACTTTTCCTCCATTTTAAAGTCAGGGGCTACGTCGTTTTTTAAATGAATGCAATATCATGCCATATTGTTACTTACTTTTTAAAATAAAATCCATATTTTTTCACAAAAAAAATCATAAGTGCTTATGCTTTTATATACTACGGCAAGAAATAGAGGATCTAAAATGCGTTACGTAACTTAAGTACGTCTTATAAGTCTTATGTATATACAATGTACATGAAAACTCTTTTTGTTCAACAGAGAAATGGTGCAAAAAAAATAATTTTTCATAATAGATCTACATGTATAATCATACAAGAAAGACATATAATTCTTACTTCCAGATCATATACGTCAGAAATACGTTGCCTGTTCTTCATTATTTAAATTCCTTATTAATTATCATCTTTGTATTCCAAGCTTCAATTCTTATAACATGGCTCGTATCAGCCATCTATGAAACGAAAAATAATTTGTTATTTACTCATCGAATAATTGTTAAGAAACACGCACTTCGTATTCCGCGATTTCTGATCGTAGTTCAAGCGATCACCACTACAAAAAAAATCTTACGAGAAAATCTCGTCTTCATAGTTTGTTGTAAGTTTTTTTTTGTATTACACTTTACAAGTAAGAGAGGTTATTTACAATTTGCAAAAACATTCATTCGATGCAAGCACCTTTGTAATTTTAAAACATTTATTTATCTTTAGATAGTTCTCGCGCGAGATTTCACTTTTCGTAAGAATTGTCTGAAATTTTCTCAACATTTGGAGAAGATTATCATTTTGTCAATTTTTCAAAAATCAAAAATCCTATGATATACCCTATAACTGTAAACATGCTGAATCTAAAACCATTCGTGTATAGGTAATGTGGAAAATAGCAAAAAGTCAAGTGAAGTAAATTATAATCGCATAATTCCAGCAGAAAATTCATCGTATCTTTTAAGAACTGTGGCCTAAAGTTTTCTCCACTCTTTGTCTGAATAAAAATGTTGGACCCTGAACTTATTAACTAGACCTCGCGACGCAATGAAATAGAATTAAATTTAACGTCATATTAATCTAGACTAGACGATTTAAAGAAGAAGAATGAGTGAGAGAATCGTAAATCAGTGTCAGAAAAAAGAAAAGTGGCGTTCGTTCTTGACTGATAACTTTGATAAATAAATTTTATTTATTTTTTATTAACTCTATTCAATGTTTTTTTTTTTATTTTCAACTTTTAAATTACATGTCCTGATTCAGGTGAAACACACACAAACACACACACACACACACACATATATATATATATATGAGTAAATTGCAGAATTTAACGGCTTTGTGTTAAAAATGATTCTCGGAATCGCAATAAAGATCTTTTATTATCCTTCTATAGGCTTTTGCTCATTTACATTTTAGAAAAGGTCTCCATATTTATATGAGATATATATTTCTTTTTTTATTTTCTGAATATTTTATATCCATATTTCAGAATATTTGATATTTTTATCAGAAATATATTAAAATGCAATGTGTCAATATACTTTTCAGCCATATACAAGATTAGAATTCTAGTTCTAAGACAGGAAACACAGAATATTATTTGACGTCACAGTCAGTAGTAAAACTTTTTTTTTATGTTATATTTTATTAGATGCATTAGAGATAATATTTAAGTAGGTAAAATCTCATTTTTGTCTGGAAGAAATTGACTGCAGAGAAATTTGCGATTGACGATAATCCAGGATTCTTCGAATAACTTGCGATTTTCTATTTTCAACATCAAATGTTATTACAAATTCCTCTGCCTAGCAGCACCTTCCTTTTATAGACTTAGTAGGTATGATGAGATACATATGAACTCGTTCTTCAAATGACATACAGTAGTAAATTGTAATACCTACGATCCCGATTCCCGAAATTTCAAGTTCTCGAATAAACATAATATGACGAAAATATTTTTAACGAAAGTAGAAAATTACCGAAATTTCAATTTCTCGAAAATATATTTTATATTTTATAAAAATATTATTTATTAATCACGAAAATTCATATTCCGAAAAAAATACAATTTTTTATGACAAAAATTTTTTATTAAAATTCCTCGAGAATTTGTGTTTAAAATTTCTTTTAGAACTTTTGTTCAGAATTTCTTCAAAATTATTGTATAAAAATTCTCGATAATATGTTGCCCTCTTAAAAACAACCCTTAAACCAAAAATGTCAATTTTTTATAAAATCGACCTTTTGAGCGCATTACTATTGTTTTTTTAAATAAAAATTATTTCTATTCATGGAATATTTATTGAAATTTGCTAATTAATGTTTTTAAATAAATGAAATTTGTTTAAATAATTCAAAATTATTTTAAAATGTTGATATAAATAATCCATTACACTAATAGAAATAATTTTTAACAAAAGAAAGAAACGACAATAAAGCGCTATCTTCTATTTATATAATTAGTCTTGTTTATTAAAATTTTGTTAATTAAACATTTATTATTAGGCAAATTAACAATTTATTATCAAATAGATACATTTTTTTCTTTAAATATTTAAATTTAATAAAAATCGCTTCTGTGTCTCTTTTAAAACCAAAATGAGAAGCCAATCAGGAATTAGAAAGAATAAGCGTTACGATTTTTGATATATTTCGCGTTTCGATTCTTTCATCACCTTTTTAAAATAGAGATAGCAGAGAGTCCAGTGAGATAACTGCGTAAATAACAGGGCCCTTATCAGATAAGGTGTGCACGATAAGGCATATGTACAAATTAGATAAATGCTTTTTTTATAATTGTGTCAAACTGAGGGACTGGAGAAAACTCGAGATTATGAGAACAATAAATAGTTTTAAAGCAGTAAGTCATCAGAGTCGAATGGAGATAAAGCGCGAGGCCCTTCAGAGATGATACATCTTCCAAAAGATAGTTTTTTTTTACAGTTTTTTCAGGGCATGTGTTACTTACCATATAAGCTCATTTATATATATATATATATTTAATATATAAGGTTATATATTTAATATATAACCCGCCATGGTTTTTCCTATAATTTAAACTTTTTCAAAAAAATTGTGTTTTTTTCACAATTTTTTATTCAATAAATTTACTCGTATGGTAATTACCACAAGTCCTCTGCCACCATCATCATTCTCTACTATAACATTTTCCCCAATTATCTTTTGAAAGAAAATTTACCGCCATAGGATATTTAAAACTTCCATTATCTTCTGATGGTAACTTATATATTCAGTTGAAGAAAACGAAATATTATACAAATATAATAAGGCATCTTATAACTTAATCGAAGTGAAGAATTAATTATAAATTTTCAAAATTCTAGCAATTTATTGTTCATACTTATTCGTTACTATCTTCTTTTTCATTATTAAAATATAGTTGGGCAGAAATAAATCTCTCATTTTAAAGTAGTTTTCTGTAATACAACATCAAATGGAAATAATAATTCAAAATAATTTAGAAAAATTTTAAATCGAACTTCAAATATCCTTGAGTTTCTTTTACGTTCTTCAAATTCGTATTAAATTTCTTGAATTTTCTATGATTTTTTAAAAATTCTTTTGAGCTGATCTTTTCAATGCTTTTGAATCCTTTAAAATTATTTTGTTTTTATTATGAATTTTTGTCAATTAAAAGTCCTCAAAATTTCAAAACATTTAGGATACGTACCTTAAAATCCCTTAGAATTCTTAAAAGTGTCATAAATTGCATGAATTCGTCAAATTCCCTTTATTAACATTCCCAGAGACCTCTTGAAATTCCTCTCTAAAAAGGCGGTTCCTCTTTAAAAATGTCTCGAAAATCTCGCATACATTATAATATGTAGTTTCAAATCTGATTGGCGTTGATAGAATGACTTGAAGTTGTAAAAAGGAATTTTAAAATAATCACGCGCCTATGATGCGCGTATTGGTTTGCTAGTTACAAATGTATGAAAATATTTTTATTAAAATAAATAGAAATCTCGTCTATCCTGAGGGGTAAAAGAAGGAAAGGTTTTGGAAAGACGGTGAAAGTTTTCGGAAAAGATTCGGAAAGGTAAGGAAAATGTTATCGGCACGTCGTATTCGAAAAGATTTATTTTGATTCCGACTATTATTATTCACTCAGCTAAAACTCTACACTAACCTAACGCCCACGCAAAACTCTTCATCTGTTTATCAAGGCAGCCAAGAGATGTCGGGAGACATATCACCTGCTATAATCAAGTCTTTACCTTTTTTACCTGGAGAATCTTGATCCCCTCTACGTGACCCTGGGGGCCTCGCGGCCCCTCTCTTCCCGGCCTTATATCTGGTGAGGCTACGTAGTTGAGAAATTCCGACGTAGCAAGAACGTCGTCTGTACTTGTCTGTACTCACAACCCACAACCCGAAGGAAAATAAGGATACATACATCGTCGTTTCCGATTTCGAGTACTGACATTCCGCAGGAAGAGCGAGGACCCGCGAAACAAACCGGAAGTAGGTGAGTGCGCGAAATTGAATTTCTTCGACTCTGTCTTTACCCACCAATCAGTCCCAAAAGTGATATTATAAACCGTTAATCGTAAAAAAGCGTGATGCTGGTGGCTATGCCCAGCGAAATGGCTACCATCCGAAGGAGTGGACCCTTCGAGAAGCAACGTCATGCCCAATCAAGTTTCTCCCTTCTCGATTACTGAGAAAAAGAAGGAATGAAGTTTTTGTGACTTGTGCAAAAAGTTTAAGCTTTCATCCAACATATTTCATCCTGCAATGTAAGGTTGTGTGTTGTGGATGCTGGCAAGTGGGGAATATGATGTTGGGAAGATCTTGAGATATTATATAGGACAGGCCCTTGAACTTTGTGATTTATGGGTAGGATGCCTTGAAAGTAGGATTGCAGCAACCTACACCTACTTATTTAGATATATATATATA
>UCOK01010701.1:0-11231 GCA_900474325.1 Synergus umbraculus | reverse complement strand
CGTTACTTTATAGGTTATGTTACTGACTAACATAACCTATACTCTGCACACATTTATGACAGTTTTTTCATTTACTACTTGTGTAAAGCTGATTAAGAAGTAATCGAAGTACAAAAAACAGTTTATTACACTTTATCGGTTAATTAATCAATAATTATCTCCCTTGTCATAAAAATCTCTAAAATCATAAGTTCTTATAAATTCTTAGAGAATTTAAGTCTCGGTTATATTCTCGGTTATATTCTCATTCTCGTTACCGTTCTCGAAGTAATATAACCGACTAAGAACTCTAGTCAGACATTTGTTTTCCTCGGAAAAAAGAAAATAATAATCACTCTACGGAAGGACGTAGAAGAGGTAACAGCGATTTTCAGGAAGAAAGGAAAATTTGTCTGAAATCCAGTTATTTGTTATTAACTTTGAGAGTATTCATCTAAAAGTGTCAGTAAACCTTTAAACTACTTAAAAGAAACGAATATTTTACACAATGGGAAGAAAAGGTAAATATATTTTGACAGATACGATTCTCAAACCCCATTTTGGAATTTGCAAAAAATTAACAATGTCGATATTTTGTACATTTATGTTAGTTAATTAATAAAATTAGAAAATTCACTACTTTCCCACCTCAAAACTTACAAATTGCTTTATTTTCTCATGTCTTTATATTTTGTGCTCTTTATTAATTCGAGGAATTCTAAGTTCCTGGAATTAACGAACGTTGTTCTAGAACTTATTCTTGAATGACGCAACATTGATAAGTTCTTAATAAATTTTCATTCCACCTGGAATTACTTTCTTTAGTAATTCACTCCAATTTAACGGTTTTCTTGATAATTTTTGTTAATTATAAAGGAATTTCATACAATTTTTTCAATTTCTAATTCTAATATATTTGGTGAGGAAAATGAGGAATATTCTAGAGAATTTAACTCCAAAATTGAAAATGATGTTTAAATCCAGGAAAGAAGAAGCCTTCAGGGGATGGTGAACAAACTGGAGCATCTGGCCAAGCACCAGGTCCTTCAACTAGTCAAGGAGCTGGGCCACCACCTCCTCAACAACAAGGTACGATCTTCTTCAAGCTTTTTTTCATTTTTATACATCCTCCAATTTTCTAACGACTTTTTTAACTAATTTTTTTAAAATTTTATGAAAAAATATATTTTTTAAATGTAATAAAAGCTTTTCTAGATTCTTAAATGTCTAGTACTAGTAGATCTCGACTGAGACGAGACACAGATGTTAATTACCTCCGAGTTACAACCGGCTGTGCTCCGAAGAAAGTTTTCTGCAGTTTTCCTCTTCCCTTGTCAAACGTTCAGGCAAATGTGTGTACTTATAATAAATTCGGAAGCAGTCGATAAAGATACTCAGTTAAGAGGACTTAAATGATACTTTAACTGAGGTCTGTTGTGAGCAGGTGGCTTGAGACTCACCGGAGTTATAAGTACAGTAGAATCTTAGAACTGATTTAGAGAAAGAAAACTAATATTTTAATAGAAAAGAGGATATAGAATTTATTTTTAAGACCAAATTTTTTATTTTCGTTTTTTTCTGGTTTTTTGAAGGAGGAAGACAGGAAAGCCCGAAGGGTCGCGGAGCTGGAAAAGGAAAAGGAGATGGCCAACAACAGAGACCTGGCCCACAACAGCAGAGACCTGGGCAGCCTCCACAAGGTCAGCATCAACAACAAAGTCCTGGACCACGACAGCCAATACAACAACAGCAGCCAAGTTCTGGACAGCCTCCTCAAGGTCAACAAAGACCTGCCTGGCCGGCTCAGCAGCCACAACAACAGCAACAACAACAGCCAAGATCTGAACAGCCTCCTCAAGGTCAACAAAAACCTGCCTGGCCGGCTCAGCAGCCACAACAACAGCCAAGATCTGGACAGTCTCCTCAAGGTCAACAAAAACCTGCCTGGCCGGCTCAGCAGCCACAACAACAGCCAAGATCTGTGCAGTCTCCTCAAGGTCAACAAAAACCTGCCTGGCCGGCTCAGCAGCCACAACAACAGCCAAGATCTGAACAGTCTCCTCAAGGTCAACAAAAACCTGCCTGGCCGGCTCAGCAGCAACAACAGGCTGCGCAGCAACAACGAAGCCCACAAGTCGCGCCCCAACCACCAAAACAACAGCAACCGAGACAAGCCGCCGATGTATGTATTTTTGTTAAGAAAATAATTAATTTTATTTTTAACTAGGTAGTCATATATTCACAGTATCGGCGAGAATTGTCAGTCCACTTAAAAAAATCGCTTAAAAAATTTAAAAATCTTAAAACACAAACAAAAAAATAAATAACAATAGATAAAGAATTAATAATGATAATAATAATAATAATAATAATAATAAATAATCCTAAAATTTTAAATCTCTTAAAAAATCCACTTAAGGCCATGTAAGACTTACCCGATCTCTACCTTACCGAGATTTTTTTGTCTGCAACGCTATTCTACATTTATTGAGATATCAAATTTAAAATTTCTGAAATTGAAGCTAAAGCACTAAGGTACGTTTATCTGGACTTAAATATTGATATTTGTAAAAAAAAAATTTGTTGAAAAATTATTTTATTATTTTTACAAAAATTTAAGACCAGATAAACATACCTTAGCATATTTTCTTTAATTTTAGAAATTTTCAATTCGATATCTCAATAAATGTAGACGTAGCGTTGCAGACAAAAAAATGTCGGTAAGGTAGGGATCGGGTAAGTCTTACATGGCCTTAAATCAATCGGTGTTCAATTGAAACTCTGTCCTCAAAATTCGATTTCCTTAATATTATTTTATTATTGTTTAAATAAATTTTAAATAACTCGCTTGACATTCTTTAAAAGCCTTTAAATCGGTTGAAATTGATTGAAATTGTTGAAAATCATTCAAATCTCTTAAATTTCCTTAAACTATTTTGAAATCCCTAAAATTCAATGAAATCTCTCAAATTCCATAAAATGTTTTGCGATCTCTTAAAATTTATTGAAATCACGAAAATCTGTAAACATTCTTTAAAATTTCTCAAAATTCCATGAAATCTCTTTTTCTTCAAAATTCCTTGAAATTCTTCTCAATTCTAATCTATTTAATTCTTTCGTTTTCAGAAAATTTTCTCGCCTCCAAGGGATTTGTCAAAAATGAACATAAGGGAAGAATTTTCCCCAAGAACAAAGGTACTTGTTGAATATAAATTGAACTCAAAATTGAATTTCTTCATATTACTTAACAAATGCCTCAATAAGAGATTTTTTCGTTCTGTAAATTTATTCTTTTCTGAAACACTAGTGTGCCTATAGAGCGAAAAAAAGTTTAAATGTTTTTTTTTACGTAAAACGAAGAGTTTAAATTACATCCTCAAAATTCGATCTCTTCAATTTACGCAAAAAGTATTAAAACTAAAGATTTTTTCGCTCTTTATCCATAATTATATTTAAAAAATGAGAACCCCTACAGAATGAAAATTTCCTCAATTGTGATATTAAGTATTTGAATCAAATACTATCCTGCTTGTAATTAAAAATTTTGAATTTCCTTATTTTTCATGCAGACTACGCCTGTAAAAGTGTCAACACCATCTCACATCGCGAGGGAATTAATAGAAAGAATTCCGCTTCGCAAGAAAGAAGGTACTCTTGGCAGAAAAATTCAAGTCTTCGTTAACATGATGGAAATAAAATTTGGCCAAAATTTCCGCACCGATGTCGTTCATTACGACATTGCATTTGATCCAGAAACCCCGCGATATTTACTTAGACCAGCATTTCAAAAACTGCAGCAGCAAAATTTCCCTAAGCGATTTCCTGCCTATGACGGAAGGAAAAATGTCTTTAGTGCTGGGCTTTTACCATTTGGAGAAACCGTAAGCTTATTTTTTTTGTTTATTTACGGAAACGACAGATAATCCTTTATACAATATTCAGAAAACTAGACTTTGAGACTTCGAGCTTAGAGTTTAGATCCTATTAATGATAGGATTTTATTTTAATTTTTAGTTGGAAAAGGAGGTGGAGGTACAGAACGAAGATGGACGAGCAAAAACGTTTAAAATATCCATGAAGAAAGTCAACGAAATCGATCTTGCCTGGTTGAAGAGTGTGAGAAGAGGTTTGCCTGAAGGCGAAAGAGATACCATAAGTATCACAGCTTTAGACACTATTTTGAGACAAGCGCCGTATCAAAACTTGGCTGTGACCCCGGTAATTAAATTGACTTAAAATTTGAAAGGCTTTAAAATAATGAACAGCTTCATAAAATGAATATATTCTTAATTTTAGGTTGGAAGATCGTTCTTTACTCCGCCACCCGGTAGACCTGTCGATCTCGGAAATGGCCTTGAACTCTGGGTTGGTCTTTTCCAATCTGCAGTTCTTGGTTGGAAGCCATATGTGAACGTTGATGGTAATTTTCTCGGTCTTTTAATCTAAAAAAACTTGAAGTTCAAATCACTGACTTCAGATATTAATGTTTTTTTTTTCTCTCCTTAAAGTGGCCCATAAAGGATTTCCAAAATCACAGAGAGTTCTTGATGCCATTCGCGAAATTTGTCGCCTGGATGGACCTCCTACGAGGCGGGATATTGATTTCCGTAGGAATGATATCGAAAAATATTTAAAGAAATTGAAAGTTACTTTCATGATTCCCAATCAACCGGAGACAAAACGCACGTACACGATCAATGGCTTGGTCAAATCTGCGAAGGACGACGTTTTTGATCACAATGGCAGAAATGTTAGCGTCGAACATTATTTTATGATCGAGAAGAGGTACAAAATTCAGTTTCCTGATGTGCCTTGTCTCCACGTGGGACCCCACCAGAAAAATATTCACGTCCCTATAGAGGTGTGTGTTCAGAAGAAAAGTTTATTTTTTTTTTTATATATTTACAGGCCTTATATTAAACTGACGTTTCTATTGTCCCCTATTTTCCAAATTTCGTCCTTAAAATATCCTATTTTTAGTTTTTTTTAAGGATTCCGGGTCATTTCTGTTTGACAAAATTTTTCCAGATAATTAAAATAATAGGAAATTCAATCTTCTAAAGCTAAAATATATTTTTATTTGATACTTGCAATTTTTAAAAAATTCTTTGAATTCTTTTGAAATACTTAAAAAAAATGTAAACCCTTTCAAATCCTTAGTAATTTTTGTCAAATTGCTTGGAAAGTTTTCAAATTCCTTGAAATTATCTTAAAATGTCTTGAACTCTAAAATCCTGTAAACATTTTTCAAAATTCTTAAACTCTTTTGAATTCTTCTGAAATTCCTTCAAATTCTTTTAAATTCTTTTAAATACCTTAAAATTTCGCAAAATTTCAACATTTTCATCAACATAAAATTTTTTTTTTTTCAGCTCTGCACTATTAATGCTGGACAAGCCGTCAATAGAAAGATGGATGAGGTGCAAATTTCAAACATGATAAAATGCGCGGCCACAAATACAAAAACTCGACAGGAAAAAATTATGAATGCAGTAAGTATAATCTTCGGGAACTATTATTTACAGTTTTAATATTTTTTTGGAGAAATACATATTTGCAGAGATTAATTTTCAATTGTTTTATTTTTCAGTTTAAAGCGATGCGGCACAATGAAAGCCAATGCATGAAGCAGGAGTTTGGACTCTCAATTGGTGGAGAATTTGAGAAAGTGAATGCTCGAGTTTTGCCCGCGCCCTCGCTAGCTTACAACCAAGACATGGAGGTTAGAGTCACGAAGGGAGTTTGGAGAGCTTCGAGATTCAACGCTGCGAAAGATTTGCCCAATGATTCCTGGACAATTTTGTGTTTGGATAACAGAACTCGAGAAGATAACCTCCGAACCCTGGAAGATATGTTACAAACTGAAGGTTCGTTCTTTTTATATTATTTTAGCTTTTTTAAAATTCCTCTCTCTTCCTCGATGTGATTGATACATTATTTTCTTTCCAAAATTACAGCCAGAGCACTTGGAATGCAAATTGGATCGGCTCGAAGACCTTACGGACAACTTCAAGCTCCAACAGGGAACTTGCAGGGAATAATTAGATTTTTCGATGAGGCAAAAAAGAATAAATTGCGTCTTGTCTTTGTCGTCGTCCCCGACAGACCACCGAACGTTTACAGTAAATATTTTTTTTACTTTGAATATTCTTGCGAAATGTTTTTCAATTGAATTTTAAAAGATTTATGAAATTAATGTTCTTTTTGTCTTTTTTAGGCAAAGTGAAGCAAGTGGCGGAATTAAATGTTGGAGTTTTGACACAGTGCCTGAAAGCTTTTACTGTTCAGAGAAAACTGAATCAGGCAACTGTTGGAAATATTCTTTTGAAGGTCAACGCGAAATTGGATGGAGTAAATCACACATTCAATAAAATATCAAAGTGAGTGTCGCTTTTAAATTTGCAGCCCTCTTGAAATTTGTATTAAAGGTTTCTGATTTTATTTTCTGCAG
Source organism: Synergus umbraculus (assembly GCA_900474325.1). Lineage (NCBI taxonomy): Eukaryota > Metazoa > Arthropoda > Insecta > Hymenoptera > Cynipidae > Synergus > Synergus umbraculus. Next base: position 4,801 of record UCOK01010701.1, on the reverse strand, counting down.
GCCAAAATGCTTATTCAGTCCGTGTATGATAGTTGGCGCTGATGTGACGCATCCAGCTCCAGATTCGATTGGAATTCCCAGTATTGCGGCGGTAAATATTTTGTATTCCTTAAATTTCTGCGAAATACTAGTTATTCTTATTGAAATTGAAATATTTTCTAGGTCGCAGCGTCTCACGATCCAAAGGCTTTTAAATTCAATATCGAAATTCGCCTTCAGCCTCCTAAGGTTGAGATAATTCAGAAGTTGGAGGAGATTATGGTGATCCAATTGAAAACGTTCTACAAAAAAACAGGTCACAAGCCGCTTCGTATTATTTTCTACAGGTTTGTATTTTTTTTATGTATTCGAAGGATAGAGTAATAAATTACAGGAAGATTAAAATTATCTAATAAATATACCGTTTTTTTTGTAGGGATGGAGTTAGTGAAGGGCAATTCCCTCAAGTTATGCATCATGAACTGACGGCGATCAGGAATGCCTGTAAAAAGTTGGATGAAAATTACAGGCCTGCGATTTCATTCTTTGTTGTCCAAAAGAGACATCATATCCGTCTTTTCCCGGCAGATCCAAGAAACAGCGACGACAGAAATGGAAACGTGCAGGCGGGAACAATAGTTGACTCTGAAATAACGCATCCGTCTCATATTGATTTCTATCTCGTTTCCCACGCTAGCATCCAGGTATTAATCTAAATAATTGGTATTAATCTTCTTCTTGATATTAATCTTCTCAAATTAATTAATTTATTAATTATAAATTTATTTATTTATTTATTTACTTGCAATTTTAGGGAACGGCAAGGCCCACCAAGTACAGATGTCTTTGGGACGATAGTAATATGAGCGAAGACGAGATTGAGCAACTCACATATTATTTGTGCCACATGTTTTCGAGATGCACTCGATCTGTGAGTTATCCGACACCAACATATTACGCTCATCTCGCTGCTTTCCGAGCAAGAGCCTTAACGCAAGAGTAAGTGAAGTTAAACATCCGTCTGCTAAAATTTATAAAAATTCTATGCTGTTATATTAAATCCTTTGTAATCTTTAAAAAATGTCGAGAAACCTTTAAAATTCTAGGAAATTTTTCTATAAATTTCTTGAAACTCCTTGTAATCTTTCAAAGATAAACTTCAAATATGTTAAAAGTCCTCATAAGTCGGTTAAATATTTTCAGTCAAAATCTTTTCAAATTACAAAAAATTATATAAATTATCACTGATTATTATTTTTTTTTCAGTATCCAAATCGATCTCAACAATCTTGAACATGAACAGAGAATAAAGTTGACGATCAAAGAAGATTTCGAGAATAATCCAATGTTCTTCGTCTAAGATTCGTGATGGAGAAGAATAAATTACGTATTATCATTATTATCATTATTATCATTATTGCTTTATATCAGCATCAGAATATTTAACTGCTTTCATTTACGTTTTGTTGTTTTGGGGAATTCTATTATATATTTCGATATTCCATGTAGAGTAGAGAGAAGAATTGTGGTCTAAGCTTAAAAAAATGACTGATAAAACTCGGGTAAAGTTTAAGCACTGATTCTCTATTTATCTAATTATAATAGGATAAATTATGATAATAGTATAAATATATTATCCTATAATAGTTATAATTTCTAACAATAAGTTAGCATTTTCATCATGTATTTCATTTTTGTTGGCTTTTCAAATTTATATTTAATAAAATATTTTAAAATGGAACTGTGATTATTCCTACCCAGAGCTAAGATAAAAATTGTGCAATTTCAATAGTTTTTTTCTTTTCCTTGTGTAAAACATAAAGTTGAAATCATTACTTTAAAATAAGACTTCGAACTCTTCTTTTTAAGCAAATGTATTAAAATTAAACCCTTTTCGACACTTTTATGTCTTTACAATTAAAACAAATTTAAAATTCAATCCTACATTATAGCTTTTAGTTTTTTTTTAACTTAAAACATTTAAATTGCGGTCGTTAAGTCGTTCCAGCCAATCACAATGCCTCATTTTCCCGCGAAAACTTTATGGGTTTTTTTGAGTTAAGGGAGAAGATATTTACATTCAATATCTTCTGAAAGAAACCTTCAGTTACCGAATCCCTTTATTAGTTTATTTATGAAAGTTTTTTTTTATTTTTTGAAGCCAAAAGAAAATAATAAATGTAAATTGAAAATTGAGGATCAGCTAAGGGTTCTTCAACCCCTGATTCGTCCCTGAAATGTAGCACTTCAGTTTAAAGATGGCCGACATCAAAACCTAAGCCGGTTCTGTATTTTTCCTCAAATTTTCGGTGTTTTTACTAAAAAAGTGTTGAAGGAAATGTTCACTCAGATAAAATAAAAGGTGAGCCTTGTCTCCAGATATTTTTTTACCCAGATTTTGAGTTGTTTCGATCTCAAAGTACTCTAATTTCATTTCAAATCCTTTCTCTAGAAATTAACCCCTTTCAGAATGTTGATCTGTCAACTGAAAATCAGAAATTTCGTTTATTGATCGAATTTTCTTTCCTACGTCGCCTAATTTTCAGGTTTTTACTATTTTCGTGTCCTTTTTAATTTATATAATTATTTGCAACGATTTTGTTTATTTCGATTGTCATTTGGAAAATACCGTAAATATTGACATAATAAGTAAATTTTAGAAAATCTAAACATATATATTATTATTATTATTATTATTATATTAAATATTATTTGGTGAGATATTTTATGATTTTTTAGCACTAGATCATTATCGAAATTTAGTTAGACAAATGAACTAATTATTCAATTATCTAAAAAAAAAACTAAAATGTATTTACTATATACACAAATAATATATATATATTTCTTTAATTTATATAAGTGGCGGTTATTTGCAAACAGGCGTTTATTTATTTTCTAATTATTTTTAAACAAGGCGCGTAATTTACTATCTAATCTATAAGACCTTGAAAATATTTTCAACTCGGAAAAATCGCTATATTTCATTATAAACAGAAATATCTGTTATATCTGAATCTATTATATTCTAAATTCTATTATATGGAAATTTTTTATTATAAATTAGTGATTACTGACGAACCAAATACATTTTTCTTTCGATTTTTTAGAAATAAATAACTACATGAATAAAAAGATTTTTAGAAATTTAAAAAAGATAAATCTAGGTTGAGTTAATATTTCTCGCTTTAGAAAATTATAAACTGAAGAAAATAAACTTAAATTGATTAAAAATTAAACGATAAGGATTAAAATGATAAATTTTTCCTTTCTTCACGCGTAATTCTATTTAAAAAAACGAGTAGGTACCACTACAAAGGGAAAAAATATCTAATCAATGTTACAATGTTCTCCATTTTACTCAACGAAAATTATAGATAAATATTTTTTCGCTCTGTAGCACTAATCTTTTTTCGACTATAAGACTGCGTACAGAACGAAAAAGTATTTAATTTCGATACTTTTTGCATAAAACGAAGAATTCAAAATTCAATATTTTTATTTTACTTAAAAAATATTTGAATTAGATATTTTCTCACTGTGTACGGATAATTCTAATTAAAAATTGATTAATTCTACAGAGGTGAAAAATTCCTTTAATATTTTTTGAGTAAAATGGAGAAATCGAATTTTTAGATTAGGACTTGGCTCCACCTTTAAGCCCTTAAATTGTAAAGTCCAAAAACGAACAATTTTAAATATTGAAAATTGAATAAAATAAAATAAAATAAAATCAGTAGAAATAATTTCAAGAGAAATAAGGCAATTAATGTATTTCGGTTAAGTAATATTTTCAAGTAATATTTCCCTTTGAAAATTTATTTTCGCTTTCTTAAGAGCCTAGCTGCTTTCAACTTTATACATTTTGTAGTACGAGTTCGAGTGACTGTCGTATACTTTATTCAGGTGAAATGACGGCAGTTTATACTCGTCAGTATATATACGACGCTATTGAAAAGGTGCATGGTATATATGTATATACCTGCAAATGCACATTGCACATACAAGAGACTGAGAGGTCGTTGCCCGTGGATGATCTATTGCCGTCAATAGATTCCCATCCGAAGATTCCTCAACTCATTATTTCACATAATTTCTTCAATTTATTCAATCTCAGTTGTTCAATTTTCCTTCAATTCCTCTCTAAGTCCATTAATCAATAATTCAATCATTTTTAGAAATAAAAGCTTTTTAAAATTAGTTCTTCAAAATCTGGTCCGGTCATAAAAAATTATAAAATTTATAAAAATTATAAAATTTCAAAAATTATTTAAAAAATCATATTAAAGAATATAAGGCTATGAAGTCATTTTGAACAATTAGAAACAAAATGGCGCCCGAGTTGCAAAATTTTTGCCAGAAAATTCATTCGGGCAACTCGGGCGCCATTTTGAAGTTTCTAATTGTTCAAAATGACTTAATAACTTCATATTCTTTAAATACAGACATCGCGTAAACGATCTAGATCGGTTCTAGATCGAAAAAAATTATTTTTTTTTTCGAAATATGCAGTTTGAAACAAAAAAAAACATGATTTTTGAAGGCATTTTTTTTTAAATCGAGTTTTCAAAGATTTACAGGCTTGGAATCATCTTGGAACCAGTCTAGATCGTTAACAAAATCAAAAAAATTTTGTAAAATAAAAATAAAATTTGTTCAAAATGTATGTACCTGAATTTCTATCATAAAATTTGCAAAAATTGCAATAAACAATAATTACTTATAAAATTATTAGTTCAAAATTAATATAAATTTAAAATTTAATTCACGAATATCTGAAATAAGAAGAAATATTATATAATAAATATATTAAATATATAAA
>UCOK01010700.1:0-14744 GCA_900474325.1 Synergus umbraculus | reverse complement strand
CTTTAAAAGGTTTGTAAGAATTTGATGAAGTTTTATGAGATTTCTAATAATTTTAAGTGATTTCGAGAGATTTTTCTAATATTTAAAGGATTTGATGAGAATTTTAAAGGATTTCATGGAATTTGAATTGTTATCGTAGAATTTTATTGAGAAATTTCAAAAGCTTTTTATGATTTTTAAAATATTTTCTAATAGTTTTAAGAATTTCATAGAATTTGATAATATCTTTAATGATTTTAAGAGATTTTAAGAATTAATTGAGAAATTTTCAGAGTTTGCTAGAAATTTTTAGAGATTTTCACTAATCTTAACATGGATTTCAAGAGATTCATGATTTTTTAGGTTTTTGTGTGCATTTTTCATGATTTTTATGAAATTCAAGAGATTTTTACGATATTAAAACGATTTTGTAGAATTATATGGGATTTTAGAATATTTCGTGAAATTTTAAGGAATTTTATCAGATTTCTAATAATTTTAGGTGATTTCGAGAGATTTTTCTGATATTTAAATGATTTCGTAATATTTTTAAGGATTTCATGGAATTTGATATGAAATCTTTAATGATTTTAAGAGATTTTAAGAGTTGAGAAATTTCCAGAGGTTGCTAGAAATTTTTAGAGATTTTCACTAAATTTAACATGGATTTGAAGAGATTAATTATTTTGAAGGTTGTTATATTCATTTTTAACGTTTTTAAAGTGATTGTTACGAAATTCAAAATATTTTTAGGATATTAAAACGATTTTGTAGAATTATATGGGATTTTAGGATATTTCGTGAAAGTTTAGGGGATTTTAAAATCTTTGTAAGAGTTTTATGAGGTTTTATGGAATTTGAAATATTATCCTGAAATTTTAAGGAATTTTATGAGATTTCTAATAATTTTAAGTGATTTCGAGGGATTTTTCTGATATTTAAATAATTTTGTGAGCATTTTAAAGAATTTCATGGAATTTGAATTGTTATCATTGAATTTAAAAGAATCTCAAGAAGTTTCTGAAAATTTTAAGTGATTTTCATGAATTCTAAGTGATCTGACATTTTTTCAAAGGTTTCTTGGAATTTTTAGAGTTTTTCACGAAGTTTAACATAGATTTTAAGAGCTGAGAGAAATAAAATATAATTCATTCGTTCTTGTAATAGTAAAATTGAAGTCGGAAAATGTAACTGAATAAAGGCAAAGTTTCTATATGCAGTTACTGGAGTAATAAAGTTTTTTTTAAAAGAATAATTGCACTATTTCTTATTCTTGACTAAAGTTTGAAATATTTCAGTTGAAACAAATTGAGATGAATGATTTTTCTTGTCTCGTGTTACTAGCGAATGTAGGATGCATCTATTTTGTCAGAACTTAAGTCCCTTGGGCTTGAGTGCTTTATACCCATGTATCTTCATGAAAACTCCAGAAGAATCTTTCAGATATAAAAGATACAGGTTTTGGCCTTGCTGAAGCCTTTTACAAGAAAAATACTTTCTTATATAGGATAGAATAGAATTATATAGAATTCTATAGAATGATAAATCAAGAGAATCAACATTGAAAAGTTGAAAGATTAGTGGGGAAATTGAAGAATTTTTCAACGACATTTTGATTTATTATATTGTCACTGTATAGGATCTTCGAGAAGTATGGAAGTTATATTTAGTGGTTGAGTGGGCAAACGCGAGTCGGGTCTACGCAGGATAGGAAATATATTTCATTGTGTAATCCCTGCAAAAGTAGCATTCAAAGTGGCCCACCAAGTGAGAAAACGCTTTGCGGCTTCACTTAAAATGTCAGCAAACTCCCCTGAAATGTTCTTATTTGTAAAAAGAAAAACATTCAGCTAATGCGAATTTTAAAACTCAAAAAATTGTTATAATAGATGTTATAATCAAATATTGTTAGACTCATTCATTTGAGAATTATAAATTTCAATTCCTTTCAAGTTGCGAGCATTAAAAGGTAAATTTCAAAGTAAAATTGTAACAATTTGGAGAATTCGTGTAACTTCTATTGCAACCTGCACCCCTAGTATTGAGAGTTCAGCGTTGTTACGCAATTACAACTTCTAGGAATTTACCAAGCAGGAAATTGTTCGCATACAGTAACGAATAGTTTGGGAATTCCATTGTCTTATCAAAGCTAGTGCAAAAAAAAGAAATAAACGTAAATTATGAATAGAAATATTAACAAATATTCATAAGTGAAAGATTATATTAATATGATTAAATATATTTATTTAGGAGTTATAAAAAGAAGAAGTATTTCTCTAGAAAGCAAACAGTTATACTACTTATTTAAAGCTCATCTTGTTTTACGGCCAACTTGGCTTGTTTTACGAGAAAAGATACACGACCTCTCCGCTTTATAAGAAGTAGCCACCAAATTTTACTTTATGACTGTATCAAAGCATTAAATCTCAAATTCTAATTTTTTCAGCACCTTTTATTAATACTATTGTAGAAGGAATATGTCTCGTTTAAGAAATTATTTTGAAAATAAATTAGGAAACAAAATCTCGGAAATATATGGAACGACGAAAGTAATCTTGAAATACTTAGCCTGGTGTTTCAGTTGATAAAAATTCCATGAATAATAACAGGCCTGTTTGGAATGAAATTGTACTTAATTTTCTGTTTTTAAGAGAGCTACTTTAAAATTGCAAAAAATACATACAATATGGAAATTCCAGACACGTATTAAAATAAAATAATAATAATTGAAGAAGACTATGGTTTTTTTTTTCCATTTGCATAAATTATTTTTTTTTTAATTCTCTGAACTTCAAAATGTTTCAAATTTTAATGAATTAAACGAAATGGGGAGGGGTGTGACTATTATTGACTGTGGCATAAATTTTTTGGAACCTTATTTTCCTCTGCTGATTCAGCATCTCATTTCTGATGTGAGAATAACTTTTGAAGCATTTATTTTTGAAAATCGCAGAAATTCCAACCCAGAGCACAAAATGTCACGTATACTGTTATTGTTTGCCATATTATATCCTCTGATATACACCGAGATGACGGGAGCATTTTGGGTTACTGAATGTCCTATAGAAGTATATAAAAAGGATAAAACATACTTGTTTCAGTATTTCCCCATCCGACTCGTGAGCTTTCCCGACGAGAATAGTTTCGCGAGTTAGCAAAACGAAGAGTTGCACACGCGAACGACGAACAAATAAAGGTGAAAGGCGGGTAAAATGCGTGCGGGACATTTAACGGCGTGTAGTACCGAGGAATGAATAAGGGAGAAAATGAGACAGAGAAAGAGAGTGAAAGAATAAGCATGAGGGTGGAGAGAAGAGGAGTAAAGATCAGAGGCCGCGACACCGATTAACATTCCGTTGAGTCGATGCAAAAAAGTAACGAGAGCTAAAAATAGAAATAAACATGTTTCTTTCTCTCCGTACTAGAATTCTTCACAGTAATTCTTTGAAAAAAGTGCTTTTATGTTAATTTTTGGCATGATAATATTGACCTACGATTCCAGGGGCATTTCTATAATTGGAGAAGGTCCAAAAGAGGTCCAAATCCACTTTAAAATTTATTATACTTAAATCAATGTTTTAGGGATAATAAATATCTTGGTTGAAATTTATTTTCATTCGAAAATTTGAAAGAGATTAATGTTTTTTCTTCCTATTTTAAAAATGTACGATTTTTAACATCGTATTTGAAAGAGACGAAAAGAAAAATAGTTTTAATAAAAATCGGCAAAACTACGTGTGGAGTGACTTTTTTATTGGATTCAAATAGACAGAGTTGATCAAATCCTCGAGTTGTATAATAGCCATATAAACCAATCACTGTCGGTTTTGTTATTTGAAATTGGCTGCTCTCCACATAAACAAACACGACATAAGTCCTAGAACTAGTGGATGATACTTTAATCAAGTGTCATTATTCATTTATATTTTATGTTATTTTCATCGATCGATACTCAATTTTACAGTGCTTAATTAAAAATGGTCAATAATTATTCATCAGATGTAAATTCTTTCCACTTTATTATATTTTGTCAACGGGGAAAATGAATTACTTGGATCATTAAATTCAAAAAACATGTTTTCAGAGCATTTTTAATATATGCACAGACATATATTAATCACAGGGAACCCATCATATGATCAAGTGTGGCCCACATGGACCACACTTAGAAACCATGGAAAAAAAAAGAAAGGCCCTTGGAAAAATTGAGAAAAAATCGAACTTGGAAAGAAACGAGATCCCCTGCATGTGAATGGTATATCATTGACAGCAGGGTAAAAAAAAAAGTTGAATTTTTTCGACCAACTGGTCTATATATATAGGCATTAGGAACATGTGGAGAATTATTTAAATTCTATTCAGTTACTTTGATTACTAGAAAACATTTTTTATTGTGTATTTTGATCCAAATAAAAAAGATGAATAATTTCGTGTATAGCTATGAAAATCACGGTAGTATACATTTTTATAGACTTTGAAGAGACCACCCATTTTTCTCTTTTTTAATAAAGCTTTAGTTAACTATAAAACTTTGCAATATTTCATTCTTTAATGTTAGCCATGCATGTATTTCGCATGAAATATTACAACTGTCGGTTGAAAGGTTTGGGAAAATTTTCATGATGTGGTTCAGTAAAGAACGGATGTAAAAAGCAAAAAGAAGTTATGACCAGAGAGAAAGTGTAGACTGATGAGGACATTCGGCAGAATGGTGAACATGGTAAAACAAAAGTTTCAAGTAAAATAAAAATAGTATGTGATCCTGCTCGTATTTAGTCGTTTCTCCAACTTTTATTCGTTCCCATTTTACTTTTATCTTTGTTATTTTTCGCTTTAGACACTTTGCTTTTATCGCATCGCTCAGCAGAACACAATACACTTTTCAAACAACAAATTCATTATTCAGAAAAATGATTCTGCCTTAGAAATAAAAATAGACACAGTTTACTCAAAAAAATCATCATATTTGATGGATATGCCTTTTAAAAATGAATATGAAATGTAACCTTCGGAATAATGTCAATTTTAAAAAAAATATTCCGTTACAGATAGTCATAATCGTAAAAACAGTTTGTAATAGAGACACTAAGTTGTTGACTCTAAAAATAGCATGTATACATTTTCTGAAGTGTCACTTTCGATACTGAAGGTGTTTGTTTTACGACCCCAGAAATACTAGAAGGGAAGAGTGAACATTATACGAAAAGCTCGATAAACATAAAAATAAAAGCTATAATATTACAGTTGATATGCAGCATATTAAATATTCCTAATATTCTTTAAAATAAAAAAAAAATGACTATTAAGTAGAGAGCAACAGCTTTTCTACTCGATTATTTCAAATAGTTCACTATTTTCAATAGCTCTTCTGTTGCTCAAAATGCTTTTGTTGAAGAGCAAGGATAAGTATGTACTTATCGATAATCGAACGGTTTTTTTGAACTCGAGGGTTTGAGAACGAGAAATAAAATCAAATCTGTAAATAGCAGTAGTCCGAGGTATTTACAGATATATGCATTAATTTTTCTCATGTAGCTGTGAGTAGTCTTTACAACACGTGTCTAGCATTCTTCCTCCTTTGTCTTTGCTGTCGAAATATCGAAAACCAATAACTTAGCAACCTTCTACGAGGTCACTATATACCAGTTGAGAGAAATAATATAAAACACGCCTCGGCACCAATAAAACCTTGTTCTTTACTTCTTTACTTCTTTGCAAACTTTCAGGGAGTAAAAAATTCAATTTAGACAAAATCAAACTATCTATGGATAATTCGGTTTCCACTATAACTTGATGGAAAAAAATAGGTGACGAAAGAAAAACCAATCCGAAATTTTCCGAATCCGAACTATATAATCCAAATGATTTCCAATCTTTGGTGCGTCTTTGGATTGGATAGGAATGAAAATATTTGATTTTGGAATAAAATAGAATGAAAAGCTCATTCTCACGAGAAACGTGGCACTTCTCACATATACATAGAATTAACATGACAATAAGTGAATAAGCTAGGTCATAAATCCTTTATATTCTTGCTCACCATATTTTCCATCGATGCATAATCTTGATGCCCTGGTGCTCGGTTTCCTTGCAACATTGCCTCAAGACTCTCAATGTATTCTATAGCGTTTCGCAAAATTTCCACTTTTGGTAGACGTTGATTGGGGTTGTTACTAGTTCTCCTCTTCAACACCTCAAAAGCTTCATTTACCTGAAACAAGGAAAAGAAAAGCTGATTTTTATAAAACTTCATGCCTATTTTTGATGTTCTATTTCGATATAAAGTAGTAAAAAAGAAAAGGCTTGAAAAAGGCAGAAAAATGGAGATTCAGGGAGATGATAGTCGAGTAAGGGTGGACATTATTTGGAAACAATAATAAAAGATTAATATGGCCTGCAAAGCAGAGATAAAATATTTGGAGAGGTGAAATAAAATGCAAATTGGAACAGGAAATGAAAAATAAATAACATGCGATTTACAATCACATGTACTTATTACACGCTGAAATCAAATAATATATCTTTCGAATTTTTCAGAAAAAAATACTTTTGAATCTGATAAAAGGTGTGATTTTTAGGAATTTTTTTTCTGTATACCTTTTAAAGACTAAATATTAATTCCAGAAATTTTATTAAGGGAAATTTGACTGGAGGATATTCTCTCGTATTTTCTCTCTAGATATGCACTCGAACTGGCTATACTGTCTGATTACCAAGTTCAGAACACGAGGAAGTAAGTTGAGTTTACTAACTTTGGGACTTAGTTAACATCAACTGACTTGTTACGGCTCCTTTCCAATTGTGATCACCTTGAGTTGAGTGAATAGACCTCCAACTATCTCATCTATATTAAATTATATGAAGTACTAAAAGAAGATGAAATACTCAGAATTAAAGTAATTTAATTTCTAATAATAATTGCTTAATATTTCACAGATATAGCTCCACTTTTTAATCTTTTTTTTTAATATTCATCATTAGCTTAAATTGAAAAGTTCTTATGCTTTCTGTAAATGAAACAATCAATTTTCCTTAATTGCCAAAGTTTCAATACAAAATGTTCAAAGTTTAAAAAAAGTGCGAACATTATCATTTCGTTCCGGGTGTTCAGGGTGTTCAGTACTGACTTCGACCCAGTTTCTCGAATAAAAGTACCGAGCCAAGTATCTTAAAAATTCAAATCACGTATAGTAATAGATTCACTATTTAAAAAAGAAGCATAAAATTCCTGAATCGCTTTTAAAACTTTGATAGTGTAAAAGAAATCTAGAAAAGTTTAAGAAACGAAATTAAAATTCTACATTTCTTTTTGTCTGATTAAAATATAATGAGGCTAGAAGTTAATATATCCGTTCTAATTACGATATCTTCTATTAAACCCTGAAACATCGCTGATTGCTCTTCTTTTCTTAACTTCTCCGAATCTATTTTCTCTAAGTTCAGGAAATGAGCGTCGCAAAATATCGACATCGAAGTAAATGAGAAAAAACAAAAAGAAAACAGAAAGTGGGAAAGCACACGAGGATCGAAATGAAAGAGAAGGAGAAATAAAGAAATAAAGAAAGAAAGAACCAAAAAACGAAAGACGGTCGTTATACGAAAGAAACCTTCTCAGAAAGAGTAATCAAGCGGGTAAAAGCGTCTTTACATTATAGGGACAGAGAGTACTTTCGAAAACAGTATAATCTGATCTTTTTCGCACAATAAAATTGTAGTTTCCATAGTTCATTAAGTAAAAACTACTTTTGAGTCAGACCAACTTAATTTTCCATGAAAATTAATCATTATTATACTACTTACACTTGCACAGTTATAATTAATCAAGTGCATCAATTTGTACTCATTACAGAAACTCATTTTCAAAAAAAAAAAAAAAGAAAAAATCAATAGGATGACTGTGAACAAACTTCATACTGCGAACAAACAAAAGAACGAACATAAAGTATTTTTTGCTGTCGATTGTTGAATTTGTGTCTTACGAAGGGCATAGAATACTTTCTGACGTTCAATTTTCTTTTCTCTTTCAATAATAACGAAGTGAGTTCAAAAGAACAATAAAGTGGTATTAGATAAAATAAAGATAGGGGATGAGAGGCAGTTTTTATCGGCTAATGTAGCGGACTGGGGAAAATAAAAAAAGATATCAATACAAAAGGCGAGTTTACTAACTTTCCTGAGTCGTCTTCTTTCCCGCATAGTTGCGGCTTTTCTTCGATCAACCGTGACCGTTTTCTTTTTGCAAGCTTTGCAAGCCCAGAGAAGACATCTTCCTGGGCCGTGGGGTGAGTCGGCGTCCAAACAGTGAGGATGCGGCACATGTTCCACTGTTTCGCTTTCTGTCGTTTCCTCGCCATCTGCTGAGGGTGATCCCAAATCTGCAGATGCATCAGCCGAGACTATCGAAGATGCATCGTCCGAGTCAGGTAGATAACGAGATTGGGATCTGCAAAAAAGCAATTGTTTCAAAATCAAAATTTCGTCACCATTTTCATTTCATTACCATTTTCATTAAACATTTCATTTAAAAGCAGTTAAGGGGCTAAATTTTAACTATAAAAACTAAAGAACCCAGAAAGAACTGCGATTAATATCAAAAAACTTTTGTTTTCAGGAAAAAATGCTCTAATTAAAAATACAAGACATTATTTCCTTTAGAAACTCCCGTACATTTAGTGGACATTATTTAGTAGACATTGAGAAACGGATAATTGTTTTATCGCGGAATTTTCCTTAAATAGTTTTAATCCATTTTGAAAGTCGATTCGGTATGTTAAGCATCTCGTTTTCGTAGACGGGTTGACACATTTATCGTTATGCAGCTGAGATCGAATCTACTGCGCGAAGAAATGGACTTCTGCCTCAAATGTGCCGATGGCTTTATTACCCTTCGAAGTGTTTTCACCCTATTCCACGTCCCCTTTATATTTCTCGCTTTGGCTCCTTTTTGGTCCACAAACCGCCACGCGAAATTTGTTAGCAGAACATCTGGAAACATTCCAATAGATCCTGCCGCGTAACATCATTTGGACATAATTACACATAATTTATACAATAATTGTTCTCGCGCGTGTACACAACATATGGTCTGAGCGATAGTGGCCCTGGATTATTCTTGTTTAAATATGGAACATTTTAGTTTACTGGCAAATTAATCGATCGACTCAGATATGACCTCATCAATTTAAATTTTGGCTGAATGATTTTAGCTGGATCAAAGATTAAATCAAATGAAGAAGAAACTTTGATTGTAAAATATGATGATTCATTTAAATTGAATGTTGATCATCCGACAAGAAGAGAGATCAACTGCTCCACATCATGATTCTGATATTGAGCACTCTGTCAATTGACGCCGGGGAGACTCTATCTATTCCCGCAGGACATCGTGAGCTGCATAAATTATGCAAATGATGCACTTGAATCGACAATTTCTTACAGAAATGGTCAGAATCGGAAACCTACTAACCTGAGATGCTCATGGCGGCAATCTACAGAGTTGACACTTCCGGTTGATGCCAAACTGCTATCAGCACTTGCAGTTCGTGTTTGTCCCTCCCTATCTCTCTCAGACACGTATCTCTGCAAATATTCCGCATCACTCGACATGTAAAAATGCCTTAGATGATGATGATGATGATAACTATCATAAGACTCGTACTGGTAAGGTCCTACGTCTGTCATGAGGGTCATCATTTCACAAATAACTTTCACAGTCGCTGTCAAAACACTTCCCTTTGATATCTAATACTCTGATATCTTGATTCACCTTTTTTATCTCACACACTAAAGACTAAACTCACTCATTTCACCTCTTCTTCACTTTCTTTACTTTTCTTCTATAATCTGCAGATCAATCTCAAAGAATCAATCAATTTTCAATCTTCTTGCAATCTACCATTTCGCATATTTATGCAATTTTTACATGCTTCAACTTCTATTTAACATCTACAATAAAAAATATAGCAGATATTTTCTCTTATATAAAATCAGAATTGATGGTGCACAAACTTTTTTGTGCACAAACTCATTTTTCACTCAAACACTGTAACTTTGAGACTTATAACTTATAAAGTGTGATAAGTTATGGGTTTCGCGACGCGGGGTTTGTAAAGATCTGAAATCCTTGAAGTCGGAGATCAGAGTGAAGACCTAGCAGGGATCTTCTAGTAATGTCTCCGACGGGCCACATGGATCATTTTGAGTACGTGTGTGTGTACATGTGTGCGTATTCTTGTGTTTTAAGTACGACTGGTGGGTTTTATATATATTTGTGTATCTGTATTTGTGTCCGTGTGAACGTGCTGCATGTGTCAAGTCACACCCCGAAATAACTATTTTTAAGTCGGCCGACCAATCGTAAGTTGAGAAAATTTTC
This sequence comes from Synergus umbraculus, assembly GCA_900474325.1. Classification (NCBI taxonomy): domain Eukaryota; kingdom Metazoa; phylum Arthropoda; class Insecta; order Hymenoptera; family Cynipidae; genus Synergus; species Synergus umbraculus. The sequence goes on along the minus strand of UCOK01010700.1, from coordinate 4,390 downwards.
CCGAAGAGATCAAGTCCCGCCTTCGAATGTCATAGACACATGAATTTGGCAGCATCTCATTTTGGGGTGTGGTTTAATCATCAATTAAAAGCTCTCACTCGGAAATCTAGCGTGACCCCGCGATACTTCACTTCTGTTGGTGCGTGCGCCAACGTCTTACCGGAGATTTTAATGAGGGACCATAATGCCTTCCAAGTTGTCCTTTTGTCATTTACACATTGCCTCGCTGCAAATCCGTCCAGAAATCAATGCCTTTTTATTTGTCTGGGACTACCGAATAACTCCAGTAACGCATATAAATCTCAAATTTCTTTTCTGCAGTAGAGTAATTAAGTTGTGTCAGTTTTAAATAATTGACGTCATTTATTGAAGTTTTTGTGAAAATAATGAATTTTCATCCATTAATTTACTAGGGATAATTTAGGATATCAGGTATTGATCCATTCTTCGAAATCTGGTAAAGGTATTGTAATTACTGCAAAAATAATTCCAGAAATGTAATCATTTGCTCAGTCGGTAATTTGTTTCGCAACTTTCCTCGGTTCATTCGATTTCATCTCTGCCTTAATCGTCGTCCGTCTTTACAGAAATGTGAAGAGTGACGATAAATTTTATTTGCGGTATTCGCTGATCTAGAATAGGCCCTAGGACTTGGAATAAAATCTAAAATTATGCTGGCAATAATCCAAACGTTCAAGGATAGAAGAACGACGAGAAGTGCCAGTAAAATGTTTGGTCAGTTAAACCTGATAAGTAATTTAAATTGTATACTTTTCATTATTGTTTCCTTAGACATATAACAATCTTCTTTAAAACGCAGATAGAAACTAATTTCCATATTCATTCCTCTGCGTATTCTCTGCTTATATGTACATTGTACATAGTGATTAATAATCATACAAATTTATGCATACATTTTGAGAAATTCTACTGAATAATAACATACAATGCAAATTTTAATGTTTGGATTCAATTAGAATTAATAGATTGTAAAAGTTTCTTGATTGCCATTTTTTTATAATTGCTGCATCACTATATTTTTATGAAACAAAAGGATAATGTTGACAGAGTTTGAGAAGAAAGCCAAGCTTTTTCATTGTTCAATGCAGCTTGTCGAACACTAGCTGCTCCCATTATGACCTACTCAGCTGGTATTACATATATCCGCGATGCCTGGATTATTTAATATATAGCATATACTACACTGCTAATGGTGTGAGCCTTCAGGCTGAAAGCTATGGTTATGAGCAAATTTCATTTATGTGGCTTACCTTCTCACGATGGATTTACATGTGGAATTTTGGTATACACATAAAAAAATCCACGTTGATTTTTTCACCTATAATTTCAATTTTTCCTGAAAGGCATTCTCATTTCCTTCGTAACATCAGAGGTCGAGATTAATTAATTAGAGGGTGGAATGCGATAATGCTCTTCGAGATGAGTGGATGGTAGCTGTTATAGTTCTGGTAATAGGTAATTTACTCGCTGTAAATCGAATAATACAGTTATTAATGGTAGATGTGGTAAATTTTGGAATCTACACATAGCACATTGAACAAACTTGCTGTTTTCTTCTTTAAAAACGTCAACTTTCCCTTTACAAATTAATTCCACCAAGAAACTTTTCCCATTAGGAGTGTCCACATCTAGAGGAGCAGAAGAAAAAAATGTGAATGAGGCATTGCAAACTTTTACAATTTACCTGCGCATTTTACAAAGAAAATTGTGGGCTCTTTCCAAGCATTATAAATATATTATTCCAAGTTGAAAAAGAGTTAGCTAACAAGAAAACCAGTCAGAAGAACAATATTTGTTTTCTATTTATAGATGATCCGATAAATGATCCGAAAATTGTATGCTTTGATAGAATATTGAGAATCTTTGTGAACTTAGTACATATTCCAAGTTTTCCAATTAAAAATAATTTAAAAACTAATTGCTTTTCGCCGTGGGGGAAATTACACAAGCTCAAGTTTATATACTCTCAGTGCATTAAAAATTGATGATAAAGCCGTAGAACGACTTTTCTCAAGAAACCCTGGGAATCCATTTCCTAACGAAATATTTTAAGCAAAATCCAGTTTAATTGACTTAAGACCAGGATTGAATGCCAAAGCGAAAAGTTACCAACTTCCCGGAAAAAAAAATGTTAAAACTTGAAGGAATAAAAAGAAAATCATGAGACAAAACTTGAAGAGTTGAAAGATTTAATTTTTCAAGGATTGCCGAGTGATACTGCGGATAAAATTCTACCATGGATAGCAAAAAGATCTCGAAAGATTAAAAAGATCCAAAAGAGCAATTGTACGAAAATAAAAGCAAAAGAATAAACCATTCTTGAGTTTTCTCCCTTTTTCTTTTACGCGCTTTTACACCCCCCGAATAATCACATTGATTCGGGAAAACTCGACCATCCTCGTGACAGGAACGAGGATCGAGAAGAGCATCACACGAGAAAGTACACCGGCAGAGTAAGAGGGACAGAAAACGGGTCACTCTTTCCTCCTTTCAGGATTTGGCTAGCTGGGATACCCACACATCTGCCAAAGTTGAAAGTTCACGTGAGGGCAACGCCTCGCCCATTTTTATGGGAGTCATTCGTGGTATGACCCATAAGAACTTACAAAACGTTATCACTGAGGAGTATCTCTGCAAGTGTCTACTTTAAAAGAAAAAATTGGCATTCTCAGGTTACTATCTTCGAAACGATCACCTTATGTTGTTTTAAAAGTTTAATTTCCAAGATAGTAGAGGAAAAAGGGTAATTATTAGGTGGCCCCTTCTAGATCCTAAATAATAATATTAATCAATCCTCGACAAATGCAACTTCAATTTAATTTCTTCAAACTTCCTTCATTTCCTTCCAACCAAGAAAGCGCCTGGAATCTCTGAGTCAAGATGTGCAAACTGTGTTTTACCAATATGCTACTTAGGTCACGTATCCAAAGGCGCTGTACACACATATATGTCATATATTTCTATGTCTATAGAACATATATTGCAATATGAATTCCATATCTAGAGCAGAGCAAGACGAACTTTATTATATTCAAGGAATACAAACTATACATGACATGAGAGGAAATCATGGTTGTACATATCCGTTTTGAGATCAGTTCATTAGTCTTCTCTCTATAAATTTCAATTTCCAATAGTAACCTGAATATCATGAATATTTTCAATAAAATACATTTATTTTTTTTTATATTCAGTTAATATGCGAAGCTACATCCGGACAGGAAGAGAATCTCATATATTTGACATAAAATGCACGTAGCTGCGAACAAACTAGGCTTACATTTATTCGCATCGTGAATAATCAAAGGGGTTAAGGGGCAAAGTGTATAGAGTGAAAGCTGAGTCAGGATTTCATATATCGAAAGCTGCTTTTCTGCTTTGCGAATTTATCCGAGACCTTGTCGGAAGTGCACTCGAGCAGACTAATAGCCGAAGCATTATCAGCCATCCGTTCGCAGATTTTAAGAAACGAAGGTGTTGATACGAAGATGGAAAACTGCTATGGATTGACTTATACTGGTTTTCGTTCGGAAAGCTTGAAATATAGGTCGAGAAGTGTCCCAGATTGAAAGAAGTAGGAAATACGAAAACAGTGTAACCGCATTTCCGACATGCATTGAGAATGCTGGTGGAATTGCACAGTAAAGGAAACGCTTGCTCGGTCTTTCGTGAAAACTTCCAAGTTCTGCCTAAAGAATAAAGAAAAACAACGGAATAAAATAGAGGAAAAAGGCCAACTGCCCGCCACAAAACTTAGATTTATTCGCAGTTTACTTTCACAACTCGGAACATCAACTTTTCTGATCAGATTTTTACTGTAAGCCAACTAAATTCATCCATCTGGATGAATCTTGAATAAATTCTCAGCTTAGGTTTGAAAATCATCTAATGAAATAAAATGTACGATTCCTCGTATAGCGATTCAAGGAAAATCACTGCATCAGTTTAATTCCTAGTAATATCACGAGGTTAAATGATTAAAAGCTTGGTTCATGCACGGAGAAACTTTTCGTTGTAGAATGTAATAATATAATATTCATTTTTACTAAAGTCAATAGGAAAGTGAGGATATAATAAAAAAAAATAGATTTATTTGCCATAGTAATGGGACGAAATACTGTTTCTGTACTAATTTTAAATATAGTACGACCACGGTCGTATACACAGGTCCGGGGACTCTCGTGGTGGCGGATGTTCCCTTGTTGATGCTTCCGGTTAATTCCAAAAATTGCCACTTGTACATCAAACGGCGTGGTTCACAACTACTCTACTAGTGCGCCATGTAGTAAAGTGGTAGGTTTGCGAAACTTTTTGGCTTACGTTAGGGAACATCCGCCACCACGAGAGTCCCCGGACCTGTGTATACGAC
>UCOK01010699.1:0-17839 GCA_900474325.1 Synergus umbraculus | reverse complement strand
GGCCTAGTAGGGTTCTGGTCAGTAAAACTGGTTAGAACCCGACAAGGGTGTAACGGTTGGACTCGCGAATACCCTATATAGGGGAAACTAGTCAGGGCCTTGTCAGTTTTTCTAGTGAATGCCTTTTTTAAAAAAAAAACTATAATAAATTATAAATAAAAATTACCTGCTTTTATGAAAATGTAATTTTATTATGTCAAAACATAGCAAAGAACATAAGAAACAATACAAGGAAATAAATCAATCATATTTATATATTTGCATTCGCAATGAAACAGAAAACTATTTAAATATTTAAATGGATAATTTAATATTTAAATATAATATTTAAATCTAAATATTTTCAATTCGGAATAATCAGATGATATTATGTTAGTAATTACACATAGTCCTATTATTCTGCCCGATTAGCACCTTATTATAATTTATTTAATTTTATTCAGAATAGAAAATCTGACCAGGGCCTTGTCAGGACCCTATTTTAAATGGGGCAAAATGGGTCAATTTCTGCACGGGTAATTTTGGGACTTATCATTCAAGGAGCTTTTCTCTATATTTAAAAGAAGAAGAAAATCATATCTGAATGTTGGAGTACTAAAATAAGGCAGTATATCGAGACTGCATGCTTGTTATAGAAGAAATTCGAGAGAAATAAAATACCGGGTGAGGAAAATCGAACAAGAGAGAAGAAGAAGACGGTAACTGGGAAAAAGGAGACAGGAGTAAAGTGACTATAAAGATCGTACGAGACAGAGTAAGGACGTAACTGGAAGAGAGCAATGAAAGGAAAAATGAGAGTCAGCAGCATCCCCTGAGAGTCGTATCTAATCTTTCTTCTCTGATTCTTCCTTAGAATTTTAGAGACAAGTTTTAATGTTTATTTAAAAGTTCGATAAGATCCTGTTAGTGAAAAATAACGAGAAAAAAACAGCTTTTATACAATCTTCCCATCTTTTCTTGTATTCAGAGTTGGACGATCTTAAAAATAAAATCGATTCTGAAATATAAAGGCGTATATAACAGGTAAAGTCATGTGAATAAAGTTTCGAACGTTCAAATGAACGAAATATTTTTTTTTTAATAATATTTTATCCAGAAATATTGTGCCAACTAAAAATAACAATCAGGATTACAAGTTTATTTAATTTTTTATTATTTTCAATGTAAATTAATCAATATTTAAAACCTTTTTGTAGATACAAATACAATCAATACAAAAATTCGTTCATTTGAACGTTCAGAACTTTTCAATCATGGTAAAGTCAAAGCAAAAATTTGCCCGTAATGCAATTGTTGTAAAGGGCAAAGTCAATGTAAAAATATGTGGTAAATGGTAATAGCGTAAAGTTCAAGCAAAGCTTAAACCGTCGATGTATAAATAATTACCTCTAATCAGGTAAAATGACGTTTTTTTAAAAATTGCCGGAGGGGAAAGAAAGTTTCCTTAAAGTGAGAAAGCACTTAGCGAATACGGAATCTTGCAGTATCAATCCTGAAATGAACAAATACATTGTTCCCTCCATTGCACTTAATTGTAGTGCATTCCTGTGAATGGATGGAGAGCGAGATATTTTTCTATACGATTCTCAATCTTCATCTTTCCACACTGCTCGAATCCTCTCGCACCATTGTCTTGAGCGTTAGCTGAGCTCGAGGAGTACCGCAAAAGACTTCGCAAAAACAAAACAAAAACCAACCTCGCTCACCCTTCCATCTATTTTCTTGAGATTCGAGACGAAAATAGGTTGAAACTCGAGTGGTCTTCGCGAAACGGAATCGCAAGTTACGGAGATGAGTGGCAAGTCTTTGCTCGGGTTGAGAAAATGCATTGTGATTCCTACGATACTACGACAGATAAGCTTTTCGAAAAAAAAAAAAGTTCGAGAAAGATTCTTCTCATAAAAAAGAAGAGGAATAAAGGAGGTAGGCAAGTCAGAAAAATCGCGAGGTTTGAGTAACTGACCCGTACGCAAATGAAAGTTATGGATCCTTCGGAGGAATATTCATCCTTGTCCCGGAGCTTTTCCGCTTCCAGAAGCGATAACCATCGATACGGAAATGGAAAAAGCACGACACAAGACAGCTTGAAAAAGAACCGCTTCTCTGGACCTCAAGTTCGACGGATTTATATATGGAAAAAAGGATCAGCTGGATTCGCGAGATATATTATAAAACGAGCGGAAATCGAGCGCTAATGTTTTCCTTTCAAGGTTTTCCGACGGAGTCAAGCAGTCTATCAGCTCATCGTGAAAATCATGAATATGTAGGGAGTGCAGAGAAGGGACTCGAATGTAGGAAATTAAAATTCCGAGGCAGCTAACGACGCTTCTGAAATCGAGTTTCCGCGATAGAGAGGAATTGTGTTATTTGTGTTCACGTTTTCCGACCAAAAAATTATTAAAGGCTTCGAACAACACTCCTTTTTAGACACGGTTGCTTTTTTGGCTACTTCTTTTCGTCTAGCTACTTTTTAAACTGTTTTTCGGTCTAAGTTATATTGCAGAAGCTTCTACTTGTTGATAGTTTAAAAATACTAACAGCTAAAAGTACTAAAAGTTCAAGGCTACTGGACTTCCCTTCTATAAAGACAAATCAACAATTTTTTCAGCAATTTTTGAATGAAATTCACTCATATTGCACGTCACTAATATTTTTGATCGACTTTTGTAAGCATGGGTCCTCAACTACAATAAAAGCTCTCGAATATAAGGAAGGATGGTGATCTCCGTTGGTAGGTTAAGGACACTGAAAACGCCATTGAAAGACGTTTGTTCCTAACAATAGGTACGTCCATCAATTGTTCGCCATGTACCTTGTGTTAGATGACTGATCAATAGACTGGGGAACGTGTACCTTGAAAAGGAATTTGTTCAACGTATATTACCTATCGAGGATGCCATTAAAGTCTATTCCTGTCATTTACTATCTCATTTTTAACTTAACGCACCTCATTCTTCCATAAACTACATTCCTACCAGCAATATCGAATATCTTTCTTCTTTTCTTTGTTTTATTTCTGACGAGAATATGCTTGAGATTCAAAAATATTATAATATCGTTAAAGCACCTATTTCATCAAAGAAATGCACTAATTAATCATGCTTGACTGAACTCAATCCATTGCTTATTCGCAAAATTTGAGCGGATTTCATTTAGGGTATCATGAACCTCTGCATTATTCCATCAGCGTTTGGATTTGTACAGAAGTGCTTTGCACGTGTTTACGTGTTAATCAGGCTTTGCCTACGTGCGTCATGAGGAACTTAAATTCAGCAAATTCTCTTGGTGCACTTCTCCAATCAAATCCAATAAGGCGAAACCACATTATCGTGTAAATCTATGTTCCTTTCATAAGATCCAAACATGGAATTATTGGATTAGGAAACTAGATTTTCCACATTCTGAATTATCTCTAATTTAGCTGATGATAGTAAATTTGAATGTTCATTGTTTAAGCTATATTATTGATTGTTATACGTTAAACTGAGGTTTGTGCATTTGGTTGATCATTGTAAACTAGTTTAATCGAGGGAAGTTACACGTTTATTGGTAGAATTCTAGAGAATATTAATACTGTCGCATTCTCGGTAATAAACGCTTTTTCACAAAAGCGTACAAAAAGATATCATTTATAGATCCCCTATTTTCGAAACTTGTCCTATGTCCGAAGGAACTTAAAATAGTTTCATCCACCTAAACCTCTAGGTTCACTATGAAAATCAACCTCTAAGCACAAAAAAATGGATTAAAAATCCCTAAATTAAAACGCGATCGTTGGAAGATATAAGTTTAGAAAATAGGGTTTAGAAATAGGGTTTAGGATCCTTTTGGGACCCTTTTTAGAAAGCCTTTAAGACCTTTTCTTGGATCCATTTAGGAATCCTTTTTGATCCTTAAAAATATCATACTCCAATTTCCTACCAAAACACTCTCCATTAAAATTGACCAATTTCTCATTTATTCGAAATTTGTGCGGTACTTTAAATTTTTTTGACGGAGGTGAAATTTTATCGCTAGTGATCGTAGAATTTAAATGCAACCGCATTTTGTCGAGTGACAATCTGTCTTCGTGTGTAGCCCGCTTTTAAAATGCATACCTTGTTAATCGCGTGATCGATCTTGCAAATGGTATCAATATTAAAGTGCTCGTCTATGTGGAAGCCTACGCGTGCGATGAAATCGATAGAGCTTTGTACATGTATAAAAGGGTACAGGGGGATTAACCTTCTGTGACCCCGGCTTTGTTTTGTCAAGAGGAAAAAGATACTGGAAGTGCGACTCTGATAGTGGCCTGTAAAATAAAAACTAGAAGTGAAACGAGCTCTTTTTCAGGGAAGTAATAAACGTTTCTCGAATGACGATTGAAATCTTCAGAAACTTTCAAGAACATCAGAAGAAATAAGAAAATAAATCCTTTATAGCTTTGGATATCCCAGAGATATCTCTAGAACGACCCAAGAAGATTCCAAACGAGATATTACTTTTATATAAAAATAAAATATTGATTCGGAAAATAATGTCATTTAGATTCTGTAAAATTTATTTATATAAATGGTTGTAGTTCGAGTCTTGAATTTAGGGTGAAAAAAAAAAACTTAAAATAAAATGTTCAAAATAAATTGTTTTTTTAATGAGGTAGAGATAGATCAGCTAGGAAGGAAGATCTCTTTTTAAAAAGTAATTGCTTTTCGTGGCCAAGTAGCGTATTTCGTCTCACTGAAGAGTTTAATGCCGAGAGAGTACACGGTCATAAAATGTACGCCCCCTTTCATGAAATGGAGACTGGTATCTCGAATCTTAAGATTCTTACCGTATCAGGATACTTTATGCGACAGTTACTTAGCGCCACGAGCCATTTTTATTGCAAAACTCCGCCCCGGACAGAGCATTCGTCGAAATTAATGAATAAAGAAAAGGGTTTTAATCAGCACGATCAAGAAAACGAGAGATTCGACCTCGACCTCTCAACTTCTCACTCGCCTCGACGATTCGGATTTATTCAATACTGATGAAAAAATTCCTATCCATATTCATTCTTGGGAAATATTACCTTTGTTTAAAAAATTACGACTTATTTATTCTCGGCCATTACTCAAAACATATTCTAAAAGACAGATTTTAGAATTTCAGGTCATATTTCCAGGTTTTTAAAATTCGAAACTTTCAAAATTGAGTAATTTGAAACAAAATTATATTGCAGAATTTGCAATACAATGAAGCGAAAATTGGAAATGTAAGTTGAAACGTAGTTCCAATTTCAAGGCATTAAAAACTACGCAATATGTATTTGAATAGAAAATATTCAAAATTTAGTATTTACAATTGAAAGTTTTTGGAATTTAACAATTTTTACTCCAGAAAAAAAAAACTGAAAAAAGGAAAGAATAATTAATAGTTAATAAACAAACCGTTGTCCTATATTGCACAGGGATAAACACTGAAACTAACAATAAGCCGTAATCGACAGGATCAAACAAGATCCACTCTCAGATTCACATCAATATGCAATAATGTATTAAATATTAATTACTATGTATTTTAAATATGTACTCGAATATACGTACATGTCATAAATATGACATGTACATATTAAATTCGAAATACGATCATAAAGCCTAAACCAAACTTTTGAAATTATTACTCATTTATGTGAAATTTCATTTGGATAATACTGTTCAATTTGATTCGGAGAAACAATTTGAAATACAGAATTAAATCCCATCATGAATTAAATTTTAGTAATCACTAATTCACACACTTTCCGTTTGTATCAATCTGAACATTCTTACAAATGCTAAATAAACGGAATCTTTCGGATAGGATTTGCATTTTTATAGTGACCTGAAATTTCCATAAAAGCAGAACAGGGAGCAGAGATATTTCCATTTTACAGTAATTTATAATAACGACTGGCATAACTATGAGGGAAAGCTTCCATTAAAAATTGCGAGGATATGGTGCTCCTAATGGAAATGATTTTAGTCGAGAGAATGGAAACAATTAATTTCTTTTTAAACACGATCGCTTGAAGTCAAAAAACGAATAAAAGTTTTAACGACTTTGATGAAAAATCGAATACTCATTTTAAAACTTTAAGCGCAATAAGAACTTAAATAAATTTACCAAATAAAACATTTAATTGGATAAAAAACATTCAATTTGAGAAAAATTATATGAAAGTTCAATAAAATTAATATTTGCTGGAAGGAGCTTTGATATATGTGCACTTTGACGACATGAAGCTGTGCTTGAAACTTTAGTCATTTACTACTACTAAATCCATGAATAAAAAATATGGAAATATTTAAAAACCCAAGGAGTTTAAACTTTGGAAGTAGTCTTCAATCTTATAAATTGATTTACTTAACTTTTCCACAATTTTTTAAAAGAATGTTCTTAAGAATGCTTAGGAAAGTTAAGAAAGCCCTGAGATAAATATTTTTTTTTTCCGATTACGAAACACAGTAGAAATACTCTTTTCTTACTAGGACGACCTCAATCTTCATAAGGCTCTCAGGTCTCGCCATCGATGTTCGATATTCCAGAGAAAGATCCACTCCATAACTCTCTTTCTTTTATGTAATAGGATTAAGTCGACTTCCACGTCTTCTCTTGTTGAGTAAAGAGAACAAAAGCAACTTGCATAAACGAATACATCATATATTTTCCCTTAGAAACAAGTCAGAGACAGAAGACAGCTGATTTCATTGTATTTTCAATTTTCTACCATATTAACCCAAATGATGAATGAAAACTGATGACTAAAGAATAGCAACTGACAGCTGACGAATAAGAACTGATGAATGGCTAATAACAACTGACAACTGGTGAATCATAACAAAAAACAACTGAAACTGACGAATAACAGTTCAAAACTAACGAATAACAGCTGGTAACTAATGACTGAAGAATAAAAATTGATAACTGAAGATTTAATAACAAAAAACGAGAATACTGAGCTGACTATCAAGAATATGAATAAACAGCTCAGGAATAATAATTGATAAATGCAGAATACAACTAAAAACTGGTGAATTATAAAAAAAACTGACATCCAACGAATAAAAACTTAAAACTGTCGATTAAAAACAAACTGATAATTGGTTAAGGTGGTTGAAGTGGTTAAAATATTTTGAAAAAATATATGAAGATTAAATAAAGTTATGAAAGATTAAAGGCGAGGCAAACGAGCACTTTTTAGTAATGAGAAACACTTCCATTGTATAAACTTATAAAGGGATATTATACACTCGACAAAGGCTATTTTATACTTTATTTGACCCTCGGATGAAAATTCTTTGCAAGATGAAAAGTGCAACGCTGACAAAGCATCGGTGAAAGCACGTGGATTGAACGTATGAGTTCGCATTTGAATTTCGACAACCATTAAGCGAACGACGACCCAGTCTCGACCGGAAGTAATGCAACCCAAGGCAAAACTCGCAATTTCAAAGGTTTGCAAAATTTTTCCTATCCCTAGGGATCGATTCTCAACGCCCCTTCTTTACCTACAGGATAAATTAAGAATACGCTTCACCATTAAATTTTACCCCGTCAAAAAAAGAAAAAAATTCCTCGAAAAATTCCCCATTCTGGTTATGCGCTAGGATTCATTTTTACAGGTTGAATAATTATTCTTTGAAATCATATAAAAATCTCAAATGAACTAAATTCGAAATCAAAAAGAAACTCTTTTTGCGAGCAAAAAATATAAGACGATTCTGTATGCTAATCCCTCTTGATAGTTTCCAACTAATATTGTAAGTACGTTGCCAAGTGCACACAGAGAATCGCGAGGAAAGTTGTACCCGTTTTATTAAAGTTCGGATGAACTTCCAGAACGAGAAATTAATTACACCTGGTCGCAGAACTGTCGCAACAGAGAAATAACACTCTGTGGATTTCTTTTTAGCGAGAGAAAAGCGGGAAATGCGTTTGCAGAAAAAAGTGTGTTTGCAAACTGAACCACAGAAGAAGGTTAAAATAAAAAGGAAGAGATTACGAATTTCTTTTTCTTTTCATTCTATCTTTCATATTTCTTGTCAACGTTTTTAATTCTCGTCATTATAAAAGTGAATAGGTATAGTGATAAGATAATAGGAACAATTTTTTTCCTTCCTTTAAATGTATTGAGTTTCATTTCCAATCTCAAAATTCAATCTCTTCACTTTACTCAAAAATTATAATTAGTAATTTTTTCCCTCTGTAGTGGTATGCATTTTAAAAATTTAAGTACATATCTGTACAGAACGAAAAATGTCTACTTTTAGTTCTTGAATAAAATAAAACGATTGGTTTTTGAGGTTTTCATAAAGAAGGAAATTCAAATCTAAAAGAAGCATTTGCATTTCTAGACTCCAAAATTTAAAAGCTATTCTTTCGACATTGAATACTTTCCGAATTAAGTAAACTAAAATCCAAGGTAGAAAACACTAGAATGTCAACCAATTAAAATTGAAGCAATAAGATAATTAAATCGCTCGATATTTACACAATAATATTTACAGAATAATATTACGTTTCTTGAATAAAATGAAACGATTGGTTTTTGAGGTTTTCATAAAGAACGAAAATCAAATCAAAAAGATAAGCATTTGCATTTTTAGATTCCAAAATTTAAAATCTATTTTTCGACATAGAATACTTTCCGAATTAACTAAACGCCAAGATAGAAAACACAACTAGAATGTCGACCAATTAAAATTGAAGCTATAAGATAATTAAATCGCCCGATATTTACACAAAAATATTTACGTTTCTTGTTTCTATTAAACACACGAACCTGTTTCTCCGAAGCAATAACCACACTATTCTGCCGGGAAACGATGCTTTCGATAATCCATCCATTCCAATGACCAAAAGATTCTCTTCAAAAACACCACAAAATAAAAACACTTCACAATAGAAAAAAAACACTGCACAATTTAAAAAGCACTATAATTTTCCGAAAAAAAGACTTACTTCAATATTGTTACGGACGAGGTTATAAAAATAGACTCGGACAGAATATTAAAATATTCTCGCGCGCGGAACGCGTATTTAAAATAATCTCCTATATTTACACTTCACACGGTCGATTCATAAGTCCGAATGAACTTCTGCACGAAAAACACTGCACAATTGAAAAAGCGTTTTTAATAAACTACCGGAAAAGTAAGAACATGTGTTAAATATTATTACGGATATTCAAGAATGTAAAATTATTCGCGAACGCGGAACAGCGGAAGAGCGGTTTTAGACTCCTCCGTCCTTGCGTGCGCGCGAGTCGGGTCCCAAGTATAAACTGAACTGCTCGGTTCTCCCACTCGCTCGTCTCCTCGCTTTCACTTTTCCCCCTCTTCGCGCAACTCCCCCACCAGTCAACTCGTGAGTCCCAGCGACGAAACGACATAACGCACGTAGCGGTGTAACGAATTCAAGTGCGAATTTCGGAGAAACTGTAATTCTTGGAAAATCGACAAACACTAAACGAAAATAGTTCCTTGAATAATTCTAATTGTAGTATTTCTTTATTTCTCTTTCTTCTGTTGCTTTGCGAAACTTTCATAATATTTTGAAGGGTCGGATTTCGACCGAGATTTCGACTTAGTGTTGTTATTATTATGTTTCGACTCATTTAATCCAATAAATTCTAGTAAATAATAAATTCATAATTAAATTAAATATATTAAATAGATCTTTTCGAAAATAACGATTGTTATTTGGTAATATAATAACACCTAATTAGAATTTAAAAATAATATTTAGATGTTGCTCAAAGTAAATTTTATCTAAAATGGTTATTTACAATTAAATTGACTATTTCTTTCTAATTTCGTTAACCGGCATTCGTAATTCGATACTTTTGGTTAGTCCCAAAATTTTAATATTCAAGTTTTAATAAATCTATTAAATAACTAAGTATGACTTTATTCAAGAATATTAAAATTGTAAACAAAATTGATTATAATGATGTAGACGTCAAGTGTTTGTTTATTTTTCGTAAGGTTCACAGTTTTTGGAAATTGGATTGCTCGAAGTTCCCAAAAATTCTCTCAGTCCGCTTTTCACTCTCGATCGACAACGTTCCGTGCTCGCAATTAATTCTATAATAAATTTTCGTATAATACAGTCGATAATTATATAATCGCGTTTTTTCTTTTGTAAATTTTGTTCGTTAGTGTTTTGTGAGTGTTTTGTGAAGTGCCTTCCTGGATGGATTATCTTCTCATGGAATATTCTTCTGCGGCCTCGGTGCGTACATTTTGCAAAGCAAATCTAAATATTTTTTTAATACATTATTTAAAAATTCTGGTTTATGAAATTATTTTCGAAATTAGTGTTTATTAATTAACTTTTGCGTATCAACGCCTAATGAATTGCATCCTGACTGATTAAAATAAAATTAAAATAAAAACAAATTTTCTGATTAATGTAAGTTTAATGCACTTGTTACGATTAGTTTGAAGTAGTAACATTTGCATTGCATTGTTAGTTGCGTAATATAATTTTACTTGTTACGGATTACTACAGACGTTGAGTAAACAGCATACATTCAGATATTGCGTATATCCAGACTCTCTTAATTACAAATGGCACGTACACCAGTACAGCAAAATGCACTTTCCCTATACATGTGCATACCGAATTTATACACATATAAAGCTCCTTGACGAGCTTAAATGACGACGATTTCGAACAATATTTGTCTCTCGAAATGGACAGTATTTTGCTTCCATATACTCGTAAATATTACCTCTATAGAGTAAGTGTACTCAAATTTGAATTACATATTCAGAATGTGATGTTTTGCAAAACACGAAATGCCAATGAAGCGAAATAATTACAGTCTTGTGATAAAGATAATTATTTCATAATACATATGAGAATTATGAAGCCAATTTCCATCGTAAAATTTATATCGTATTTTCAAATACTGCATTTCAATTATTTTTATAAATTAATTGAAAATTCAAATATGAACATTATCACACGTTTGTTTATACAGGTCTAATATTCTTCTCGTATAATTTAAATTTTCATTGAAAATTATTTGTTAAATATTATGCATATTTGTAGGAACAGAATATAGTTGATATTTGAAATTTATAAAATTCTCATCGGTTTGAATGGTAAATGCATTAAACTGGAATATCGTTGGATTATAATAAATATTTTAAGTATGTAAAACTCACCCTTGGTGTTTTGTGTTGATTGAAACTCTCAACACAGGGAAAGCCTCCACACTGAAATAAAATAAATTAAAATTAGTTCTTTTAAATTAAATTCATAATTAAATTAAATTTAATAAATAATTTCATTTTATATGTACATAATTATATATGTATTATGTATTATATTTGATTTTTATCGCCAACTGAGAATTTATAAGAGTAGTCAAATTATAGAAAAATTGGAGGAGATTCTGCAGCGTAATCTAAGATTGCTCATCAGAACGTAACTCGAGAGTACCTCATTTCTTTAAAAATATGGCAGGTGATTACGTTAATTAGGGAATAAAAATGAAATGGGCTCGTTTACTGAGACTAAAATTACTGCATGAAAAAATATAATCATGCAGAAAGTGAAGCTGCAACTGGATATTTTCTTATTTTAATCAAAATTGTCCTGAAAAAGTTAATTACATTTTTTTATTTCTAATTATTATCTCAAAAGTCAATCCATTTTAGCCAACGAATATTAGAAATAATTATTTTTTGCCTCTACAGGTATACTCTTTTTTTAATAATAAAAAAATATGATTATATAGTGAAAAAATGAATTTTGAAGTTGAAACCTAACAGCCTTAAGTTTTTATTGATTTTTTTTAGTTTCCTTATTAAAATTGCAATATTAAACTCTGTTGAAAAAATTATTTTAAACATTTTTTAATGTACTTGAGGTAGTATGAAATTTCTAAATTTATATAAATCGAGGTTTTCTTTCTTTATAGTTTTGAATACGCAGAGATTTGTGAATAGAATTGTTTGGAGGTGAACTGTGTGAAATTTTAAATATAAGTCAACACGGTCACGAGGTCGGTGCGACCTCTAATCGACCTAAAAAGGAACAAATCTTTTTTCCGCGACAATAGTTACCCGATTCGATTATTTTCTCGACAATTCTTTTTCGGGCAATTCTTTTTTGTTTGAAAGCGATTGACGCCGCTTAGACAGATTACAGGGAATCACCTGGTTTGTTTGCTTGGTCGATATAAGGCTCCAGCTCCCTAAACTTAAGGCGATTATCAAGACCCTAAACAGAAACAGTCACTGAAAATCGATTGGCCCTAATCGTCTGTCTTGATTTTGCGAGTCATAAACGAAATCGTGCATATATATGTAATAAAATGATTGCCAGCATCATATTTGAAAGCTTTTGCCATCAAAAATATTATTTTTTCAAAAAGATGAAAGACTTGGGATTGGAAAAGCGTTGGGAAGAGGGATTAAAATGGATATTGAAAAGGAATTTGGAAAAGGGGTTTATAAAAGGTTGGGAAAGGAGATTGAAAATATTAAGTTCAGTAAAAGAGGGTTGGCAAAATAGGTGGAAAAGTAGAGTGGATAATTATTATATAACAATCTTTTAAAGTCTGTTTACAAAATATCAATGCTGGTATTTAAATTCCCAAGATTCTGACACGACTCGTTTATGGATTTTTCATTCTGCCCTTGATTTACTTAATGATTTTATAAATGACGAAGGCCTAGAAAACAACTTGTCGAGCAAAGTGTCGCCATTTCATGAAATTGAGGGTCTTTAGTAAGTGCTAGTCTCTCACGTTATTACCCGAAATAGGCAGGTACGTGCCAGTGAAAACATACCTTTGTGAAATCGATTCCTAAATATCTCTCTCTGCACGAGGCAAGCTTTCTGCGAAAAGAGTTTCCCCGAATATTGCGATTTTAATATATTTTTAATTTCCTGGATTTACATGCCTTTCTCCACTAAGATTAATGAAATGGAATTTTCTTTGAATATTTGTCGTATAACTTGTTTAAGTAAACACTTTTCTCTTTATTTTTTATTTATTTGTTTTTTAAGGAAAATAATTACACAGAGTGTAAAGTACAATTTGTCTACTTTTGTAATTAAAAACGAAGACTACTTCTGTCTATTTTGCGAATATGTATCGTTTCGGAAACTGAAAATGGGAACATGTTGCAATTCAAAAAGAAAGACCACAATTGTTCACTGTTCAGTGCCTTTAGAAAACAGCTGAGCTAAAAATAGCGTCAGAATTTTTCCCCGAGCGCATCATCACGTTGAATACTCATTCAACGAAATTTTTCCCTCTTATTTTTCCACCGACCAATGATAAATCGTTATTGCGACGTCACGTGCTTTTGTATTTCCGCTCGAGAAATCTTATTACATATGTTTGTATAATAAATGAGGGTTCATATATGACCAAGTAATTTTAGATTTGTCCACTTTTTTTGGAAGAATACTTAGAAATAATGTTTTTGCTGCGATAACAAGGCAAAGTAGATGAAATTTAAAAATATAAATAAGATTTTTTAATCATACACAGAGGAGGCAATTTTTCCAGTTAAAAAATTTTAATTATAATTTGAAATTGTTAGAAAACTTTTTTTATTTCTAATTGAAGAGCTTCCCATTGAGCCACTTCCAAAGCTTGAGAGTTTCACTATTATAGACACTCAAGTTTAAACACTTTGGAATTTCCAAGATCTGATTTGGCAAAGTTAAATATACATATGTATTTGAATAATAATGAACTTACTCTCTGAAACTGAGTATGAATGAATTTCGAAAATCAAACACATACTGTCTACTTTCGAACGACCTAAATTTTAATTTTTTTACATTTCCTAATTGCATTTGGATAAATTGTATATCTAAAATATCTTTTTGAAATTTGCAGAGTATTTTAATTAGACCGAATATATCCTATATGAAATAGGTACTTCTGTACACAATTGTTCTACAGGAAAAAGGGTGAAAAAAAAAATTAATTAATTACTCAAATGCTAATTACGTTGAAAGTCCAATTGTCAGTAGGAAAGTTAAATTTTAATTCATCTTTTAAAAACGAAAAAAAATGTACGGAACACAATATGATTTTAATGAATAAAAATTCGGTTATTCTTAATTATTTAAGGGCATGTGATACTTTACCATAAGAACAAATTAGTTATATCAATTGTACATTCATAATAATAAATATTTTTAGTAAATAAGTAATTTTTAGTAAATATTTGCTAAAAATATCTATTATTATGAATGTATAATTGGTATAACTAATTAGCTCTTATGGTAAAGTATCACATGCCCTTAAGATTTTTTAAAAATTCAACAGGAATTGGGGAGGGGGTAGGGAAGAAGATAATAAATGAGAAGGGATAGTATAGGGATATAGAGAGCGAGGGGCTAATAGGGTTATTAGTGCTAAGAAGAGGGTACAGAGATAAAAGAGAGGGGGAGGTGATGGAGTAATGGAGTGGGAGTGAAAGAGGGGGAGGGGCAGGAAGAGGAGCACAGTTGATAAAAAGAGAGATGGGTGGAAAGAAAGTAAAGTGACAGTGGAATCGTGTGAGGAAAAGGTGGTAGAAGAGGGGGGAGGGGTCGGAAGGGGGAAATGGTGAGGAGTGATAGATATATATGAGGGAAGGGAAAGTAAAGGGGTATAGCTGATGACTGGGGATGTGGAGGGGGTTGGAAAATAAGGGGTAATGATGAGGGAGAGGGGGGATACACAAAAAATGGATGGATGGGTCGAAAATGATGACTGGAGTTGTGTTAAGTAAGTGGAGGGGGGAAAGATGGGGAGGATGATATGGACGATGAAGCAGTTAAAGAGGTGGAGGGGAGGGGAATATTAATGCTAAAAGGTATTAAGGAAGAGCAGCCATAAGAGGGGGTGAAGTTGCAGGTGAAAAAGTGGCGCGACATTTCTAATTAAAATGGGAGAATAAATGTCCCTTCCAGAAATGATAAATGGTATTTGAAGACAAAAAAGAGTCTCCTTTCCATTCAAAGATGATTTCCGCTTCACTCAAGTCATAATTGAATTCTACCGACTGCCTCAGTTCTAGGTCATGGCATCGATATTTCTGTAAAGATGCAGATCGTGTGAAATTCCTCCTTAAGGCAGATTTTACCCTGTATTGGTTCCCTACGTTCCTGCTGCTTCCTTGTAAGAGGATGCAGCTGAGAAAAAGTCATTATTGATTATTCGCTTGACATTGAGCAAACCAGGGCATGATGCGAGTAGGAAACTGTATAGACAGTATAGGTATAAACTTATAATGCTGCGTATCAAGTGGCAATGAGGGAATCGAAACCACCACTCTAAATGGGAATTGTCGTCGCTCTTCGAATTTCCAGTGAGGCGAAACCGAAAACGACTTAATCTCGAAGGGCAGAAACGACGCGATAACTTCTTTGGGGGTGCAACCCTCCTTGTCGTGAAAACGGCTACGACTCTTATTCGGGACGTGATTGATTTCTTTAATGTTAGAGTGTCGAAGGTTTCTATCGATATGGGGGAAAGGACTGATTATCTCCTTTCTTGAGAGCCTCCAGATTTGTGCAATTATTTTTATGTGTTTTTTTTTAGTCTGAAGAAGATTCATGTCTTGTTACTTGTTGCTTGTTACTCATTTCTTGTTACTTGTTAATTTTAGTTATTTGTTACTTGTTGCATTACACTTAATTTCGAAGTTAAGTTGACTGATCCTAAATTCCAAAAATATTTTAGAAATTTTCTATCTTGGAAGCTTATACAGAATCTTGATTGACTTCTGCTCTTACTTGAGCATCTCGTTATAAATATTTCCTATGGATATAGGAACTGTCTCGGGACTTCCCTTATCCGGTATAAACTCTTGTAGTTGAGTTTCCGGATCATAAATATTCTAAAACCCTTCCTGGAACATCTTTACTCTCCTTAAGTTCTTCACTCCTTTTTCTATCCCTGTCCTTATTTCTGAAACTTCTCTTTTTTTTTTGTTCATACTCCTTTATCCGTACACGATTCTTCGGACTTTGGTGAGTTCGGAGAGATAGTTGGATGCCGTAAACAGACTTGAATTATTCATGATGGAAAATAATTCATAAAGGTGGATACTAGAGGTGTCACGTCTAAATAAGGGGAATAAATTATGTCTAGAGGATTAAGAAGGAGGAAATATAACCGATTTACGCGAAAGTTACTATTAAAGAATCAGATTAAAAATTTGCATTTGTGATGAATTAAATCATGATTTTATGCATTAATCAGTTTTTTGTAACAGGAGTAAGGACTATCTATATTAAAATCCGGAAATGACCGATAGAACTTATCCAGGAAATTGAAATAAGTTGACAAAATTAATTTCCATGCAGAGTGCGATCGACGGTGGTTGGACCTCGGCCAAAAGTTATATAATATCGTTGCGGGTAAATCGGGTCGTTGATTGCAGTTACAAAGACAAAAAAAAAACCCTCGAAATTTATTCCAACATCGAGGGCACTTTTGAAGATATTTCACTTTATATGAATTTTTATGGACTTCTTTCAATTTTCTTGAGACTACTTTAACTTTTAAATAATAGTTCAATCTATTATGTTCGCTTTCAATTTATTTTATATATTTAGATTTTTGTTTAGATAAATTTTTTGGTTTTACAGAGAATTAGAAAAAGGAAAAAAATTGACGTAAATTCAGTTTTTCAAGTTGAACGAATCTCGTGAAACTTTTGACAAAACTTTTCGAGAAACTTTTTCTGGTAAAAAAGTAGCTCTGAAGACTTGAAGGGTCAAATTAATCAGGTTTTCCGCAAAGCATGAAAGCTCAACAAGAACATTCTCTTTCGTTCTCGACAACGAAATTTGCGACAAAGAGACGGTTTAGTGGGAAAGAGAGACGAAGCGTTGGAAAGAGGAATGAGATTGTAGGTCATGATCGTTTCATTACGATTTAACTTTTGTAATTTGTCAGAGTCGCGAGAGCGTCAAAAAGGAGGGCGTCTAAAGGGTTTGGTGGATATGCGACTCGTTGCCAACTGTGAAAGGCGTTTTCCGCTTCCGGTACAATTCAAGAGCGTATTCCAACGGTTTGGAAACTTCCGCCCTTCCATTTCAATTTAAAATCTCCAATCTCGCACTTCGAGGTCTTCAAATTAGGTAAAGAGAATTTGATTCGACCCGCTTTCAACTTGAGTACTTCCCACTCCCTTTGCTTTAATATTACGCACAATTTTCTTGTTTTTTTCTTAACTTCAAGAGGTTTCTAGAAAGTTTAAGAGATTTTTACAATTTTTAATGGATTGTAAGAGATTTTTATAAGTTAAAACACTTCATGGAATTTGATAGATCTTTACGCTTGTCAAGGAATTTTATTGAGGGATTTTAAAAGATTTCGTTGAGTTTTAAGGGATTTCAGTATACATATATAGAGGAATTTTAAGAGATTTCGAAAGGTTTCCAGGAATTTTAAGGGATTTTATGTCATCTGGGAATTTCGTAGAATTTAAAAGAATTTCGAAGTTTGTCATAAAATTTTAAAGGAATTCATTCGATTTTTCTGATTTTTATAAAATTTTGTGAAATTTTAAGGATTTTATCAAAATTTTATGAGATTTCAAAGAATTTTAAGGGATTCCAAGAGATTTTTCTGCTCTTTAACAGATTGTATAAAGTTTTTAAATATTCCATGGAATTTGAAATGTTAAGAACTTTTCAGAGATTGTTAGAAATTTTTCGTTTTCCCGGAATTATAACAGATTTCAATATCTTATGATTCTGATGATTTTTGTGGAAAATTTTGAGAAATTTTATCGAATGGTTTCTAGGAATTTGAAAGAATTTAAAATATCATCGTAGAGTTACACTTTTTCAAATAAAATTTTGA
>UCOK01010698.1:0-14212 GCA_900474325.1 Synergus umbraculus | reverse complement strand
TATTTTATATTAAATATATTTCATATATATTTTATATTACGTTTTCGCGAGTTTTGCGAGCTTTTTCTTGTGTGTGTTTTCTTTTTTTTTCACTAGCAAGATCGTCTTTAGCATACTGCCTCATTCGTGTCAACAAATAACTTTGAATGATATGGGCCAAAACTTCTTTATTGGAGTGATATCCAACAGTGCAATTTGGAGCTATACAGCTCGATCCACCCATTTACAAAATAAGAATATAATTCCAATTAGATAATTGGATAATTTAATTCACTTTTTCACACTTTTGCCACAGTTATCACTTTTTATTTTCGTTAAATAATTAAAAATTGTCACCTGGTCCATACAAATCAATACAAAAACAACGAGTGATGGTACAGCCAGCGCCCGTGTGAGAATTCGGCCAACTAACTAAAGAATGCAACTTGCGACACTAACGGGGTTAAGTTAGAATCGTGAAATACGGGCTGATGCATACCCCTGCTTGTGAATCAAACTAGTGTTTACAGTTTACGGAATCTTGAAATTTTGAGATCATTTAGAAAATTAGGGATAAATTATATGTTTTTGTTTTATTCTGTTTGTTAAAAAACGCTGTTTCAATTGAAAAACAATGAAGCGAGTGATTCTTTTTGTGAATGGCACAGAAGTTAACGGCAAGGTAATTTTATAGAGGTTATGTTATCTGACAGAAATGTCAGAATTTTGCAAAAAATTGGAAGTGATTAGAAGGTATTTGTTTTGATTAACAGTAGTTGTTTAGTAAAGTAAAGAACACAGTGAAGTTTATAAACAAATTATTCATTAACAAAATAATAATGTAAAGTAATTATTGTTTAAAAAGTCACAATTTTTATTCGATTGTTTATATATGTCTGCATGAAAGAAAATCATTGTAGAATAAATCAAATAAATTTAGTTACTAATTATAGTTCTTATTTAATTACCTTCCAAATTAAGGCTATAATCTTTCATAATCAAATGCATTTTTCGGGCTTTTTTCGATAAAAAAGATTTTTTATTTAAATGTCTGTACTTCTAAATGTCTACTCTAATGAGAGAATTCTTTCTTATTAATATTTCTAGGTCTTTATGGTAACACACTCAGTCGACGAGCTCTTAGCTGCTGCAAGCGTTAAATTTAAAATAGCAGCAAAACGTATATTCACGCCTCAAGGTGGAGAAATTGAAGACATAAAATTAATTAGAGATGATGATATATTATACGTATCAACCGGTGAAGACTTTATTTTAAGTGCACAAAATAATGTTGCGAGATGTTCTGATTGGGTGACCTTAAATGTGGGAGGGAAATATTTTTCGACAACGAAAAGTACTCTTATCAACAAGGAACCTATGAGCATGCTGGCGCGGTATGTTCACCTTTAACTGTTTTTGCTATTTTATTTACTTTTAAATTTTCTTTATATACCCGTTATAAATTACTAATACTGATACTTTATATTTTAAATAGAATGTTCAGTGAGAGAGAAGAATGCGAATGGAGTTTACCACCAAGTAAACGGGACCAAAGTGGAGCCTTTCTGATCGATAGAAGTCCCACTTACTTTGAGCCATTATTAAATTACTTAAGGCATGGGCAATTAATTCTCGACCTCAATCTTAATGCTACAGGTTAGTTAACAATAAATAAAATATTTTAAAATTACCCTTGCATGAAATGTAGAAAGTAACGAATGAAAAAAATAATCCGAGACTTCCGTTCAGAGGTAAATTGAATAGGCAATTAGCGAAAGCTTTATTTACTATCCTTGCATTTTATTGATCAATTTATTGAAGCTTTAACTTGAAGAATTATTTATTTCCTTCATTTAAATTTCATTCAAGAGCAGAGATTGCTGCAAAGTACTTGATGGTTCTTATTATATTTTCTTAAAATATCTCTGTTGGTGATGTTTCGTTTTGACATGAATATTACTTTTGGATGGTCAACTGATGTATATATTCCAGTTGTTTCTTGACATCCAATATCATAATCTACATCAGCTGAATCTAATCTTTGAGATGTGTTTCGATTTTGAATTTCTTCGTTTAGTTGCTTTAAAGAAGAAATTATTTATTATGTACTTATGGTTATATTTGGATGTAAACTTTGAAGACAAGTTTTATCAAATTTTGTTTGACGTACAATTTTACCCGAACAAGTCAAAGTTGTCCTTGAATTCATCTTTTTATAACAAATGATATCATAAACATCGTTAATGAGCTCTCTTAATTTTTCACGTTCCTTAAAAAATACTTCTTTATCTTTTGATCCACGTAGAGAGAATTTAGATTCTTTCAATTCTTTCCTAGATCCTTTTATTTTATTTACTAGTTCCTTGCGTTCTTTAATTATTCTAATAATTTCATCTGCAGTGCTATTACTTATATTATGTTTGCTTTTCGAAATCAGTTTATCACCTTTTTCCTTATTTCTATGTTCTGGACTTTTATAATACTGCTTTAGTTTGCTAAAAGTTTCAATTTCTATAAAATTCTTACGTAAATCTTGAATCACTTCACAGACTCTTGTAAATGAAAAAATAGAGATAATTTACATGTAATCTTTGTATGCTTTTTTATATTGTTTAAAAATTTCTTCAGTTTCCATTAATACTTTTTTGTTCTTCATAAATAATTTATTATTATTTTTGCTGTAAGTTAAATTTTTTTGGTTAAGAAAAATTAATAAAATACTATTTAAATTGAATGTGGGTGATAATGAAGATTTTCTTCTTTTGTTTTCCGAACAAAATTTATTTTAAAAAATATATCTTTTTACTCTAAAATACTAATTTATCTGTTATTTCTGTTTTAAAATATTAAAATATCCTATTTTCTGATTTGTTTAGGAGTTTTAGAAGAGGCTCGTTTTTACGGAATCGAAGGGGCAATCAGTATTTTAGAAGAAATGGCAATGGAAGAAGAAAAACGAGAAAAGGAAACAGCATCCCTTACTCGACATGATGTATTGAAAGCTATTATGTGTACACCTGTATCTTCAGAATTACGGTTTCAAGGTGTTAATTTAAGCGGGGCCGATCTTTCCAGACTGGATTTACGAAATATCAATTTTAAGGTAAAAAATGTTTAGATACGTTGCCAAATTAAGTCTCAAATTACTAAAGTTGACTAATAAAAGTTTAAAGGTGAAGTATAACGTTTAAAAAGTGCAGTAAAAAGTAATTGAATTTTACGGTGCTTTTGTAAAGTCAACTTAACTTTTCCAATCTGATGAAGTATTTATTTTCGCTTTAAACATCTAGCCAGAAAAAATTGCTTATAAATGTTCATTGGAATAATTTGCGATGATATTTATACGTGGCATGTTTTTAAAACTCTAGGAGATTCCTTTTTAGTTTCTCAAACAGAGTTTTCTCAAGTAGAAAAGTAACTCCGAGTCTTTCACTCGAGTATATTTTAGTTTAAAAAGAAAACCTGGGCTTCAAGTTGAATGAAAGTAAATTATTTCAATAATTTTTTTTTTCAAATCAAATTGGAATATTTAATTATCTGTTCAAGTCTTAAATTCTAATACGTATTAATATTAATATTTTCTAGTTTGCCAATTTGCACGGTTGCAGATTGGAAGGGGCGAACTTGTCTGGATGCTGTTTAGAGCGTGCTGATTTATCTAGTGCAAATCTCGAGGGTGCTCAGTTGGTTTGTGTTAAGATGCTCTGCGCCAATTTGGAGGCGGCAAATCTGCATTCCTGTAACTTCGAGGATCCCAGCGGATTATCATCTGCCATAATGGAAGGCGTGAATCTCAAGGGTGCCAATTTAGAGGGAAGCAATATGGCAGCTATAAACTTACGAGTAGCGACTTTAAAAAACGCCATTCTCAAAAACTGTGACCTTAGATCAGCATGTCTGGCTGGAGCTGATCTTCAAGTAAGAAGATATTGATTAAATCAAGCAAATCAAAAACTAGTAACGTAAGTAATTATCTATTTGACAATTTTTTTTAATTTCAGAGCTGCGACTTATCAGGTTCAGATTTGCACGAAGCAAATTTGCGAGGTGCTAATTTAAAAGACGCAGTCTTCGACCTGATGCTTACGCCATTGCATATGTCGCAGACGATCCGATGAAAATAAAAGAAACGCGAGTGCGATTTTATTTTTTTTACTCTGAAGCAATGACTTTTAATTTCTGTGATCGTACTTAGCGATGATAATTTGAATTTCATGCGAGTATTCTTGGTTGCAATTTCGATCTCCCTTCAGTTGGTTGAATTGTTCCACTGATTATATCTGGGATATATAGACGTTTCGTCGATCACTTTGACTTTGATGCCAGATAAAGGCAGCGTGTAATCAAATATTGTCTTTGCGTAGCGAAAACAAACCACTCAATTGATATTCGATTGATGTGGGTAGAATATTCATCCTAAATCTATTTCCTGGCAAGCCACTTTTGACGTCCGAAACAGCGCTGTGAATTAAGTAATTTGCATCCCAGGATCTAATCCTGGGAACTTGCTTAACTTACTTAGAATCCTAATAATATATTTTCGTAGCTCTAGTTTTATCCGGATTTTAATCTATTTATTATTTATAAATCGGATTCTGAGAATGAGTTTAAATTCTATTTTCTTAAAAGAATATTTTAATTTAAAGGTATTTTGTGACTATAGAACCAAAAGCCTTCATCATGGTTTTCAACTCGTCGATAAATTTACAGGAGACGCTATTTGCTATTAATAGTAAATCATTTGGTTATGGAATCTTTGTTCGACTTGGTTGAAACATATTTTGGTTCCATAGTCACTGCTAGGTGTGAATGATAAAAAATATTTTAGGTATATTTTGTACCTATTTGAACTTATGTGACTGTTAGTTATAATTTCATAAATACGAATTAAGGAAGGGTAGTTGATAAGAGAATGTAAAAGACTTATAACTTGATTAATAATTAAAATTGTAAGAAACCCCTTTCTGTGAATTGATCTCGAATTCACCTTCAATTCACCTTAAATGCCAAGTAAATCTACTCTCAAGCTATACGTATATTTCAAAGTGTCAAGATTGGGGAAGAAGGGCTTCTTCTATGGGTGAAACCGTTATCGGTAAAAGCTCGAGGCTATGAAGCATCTCTCTGCCATAATAAGTCAGGTACAAAGTACAGGGATTTCCTATAATTCCTACGCTACCTGCAATATCATCATAAAACTATACATATAACGTTCTCAAGGGAGAAAACTTTTTTCTTCGAAAATATATTAGAGTTTTTGTTTCATCCTCCATTCCTGTAATGATAAAGTTAGTTTTTCTTAATTGACAAGGTATTTCTCTTTCTCAAAGCACTTTGCAGTCTTAGTTCACTTATTTTCTTATTTAGTTTCTGCTTTCAGATTGCGATGCACTTATTGATTTGTAGAGAATAATGCAGATTTTGAAAACATTTGTAAACTTTCATTGACTTTACTTTGCGAAATCCCTATTTCAGTAGAACTTTTGATAATTATATTTAGTTTATTTCATCGATTTTGCAGCTATCACTGCAGTAAATTTGTTTCTTATATATACGCGTTTATTTATTTAGATTTTTCTAAAGTTGCTTGGTTCTGCAAATTTAAAATTTATACCGAGAGACGAGACCTTCTCGAGTGTGAACCTGAAGTCATTTGTAGCAGAAAGTTACAATGCCCGCAACATAAATAGAGCCTAATCTTATTTGACAAATTCTCGGGATTCAGAGTTTGGGAGAGAACTTGTGTTAGTATGTTGTACTTGGAGACGGGTCAACAAGAAAATAGATTGGATGTTATTTTTACCTCGTACACTGTGGAGTGTTAGCAGATTAGGGGAAAATAATTAAATAATATTTGTATATTATTCAGAAACCAGATTTCTTTTTTTGAAGAAATATTAGGTATTTTATTATTTTCGTGTATGACCTTTCGGTCTCATAGGATTTTGAATTAGAAGCGCTCACATCAACTGAAATTTCAACTTTTTATGGAATAAAAAAAATCATTCCTCGTATTTGAAACTATTTTGCAAGATGTGGATTTACATTAAATTGGTTTAGCTTTTAAAGAGTTGCAAATATAAACTTTGAGTTTAGAAACTCTTAGCAACTAGCTTCCTCGGAGATAAAAACAGCCAGAACGGTCGTTCATTAGGAAGATCTGTCTGTTTTCCACTCCTACCTTTGTAATTAGAAGTTTTCGTTCTACGAAACTTGGTACTTGAATTCGTGGTTGCAATCAAGAATCGACTAGCCTTTGAAAAACTCTTCCTTTCCAGTGGAATAATTTTAGCTATTAATTTTCTCAGACTCTTTATTCAAGTCATAAGTCATTTCAACAAATTTTCTTATTCCAATAGTATCTTTCATTATCCCTCTTTAAGAATTCATCAATACAAACTCTAGTTTTAAAACTTTTTGAGAATTTATTCTCCTAGTCTGTAATTGATATATTTTCTAAAAAAAAACTGGCTGTATATTCATCTCAAGGGTGCAGTAGATATTATAAAACCTTTCTTTACATTTAAGTTGCTTGAGACGGTATCGCAGAAGTGGATGAAAATTCGTTCTGACGCTGGGATTTTAGTCAAGCTTCTTGAGGAAAAGATGTCAAGGGGTCAGTTGGCAATTACCGTACTCGCTTTTCGAGCCTAGAATGCGGACATTGTAGAATGTACAGTTATACAGTTGTAGAACATCCCTTATGGCCTTTATAGTTTCTAGAATCATTTCGAAAAACACTCTTAAATTCTCTACCTTCATCTTTCATACCTTTTTTTTTAGATAAGAACAATTATTTTTCATAAATAATTACCTAAAGAGGTACTATTAAAAATAATTGCGATATTCACTTTTAAAAAATTGAGTAACCCTGTAGAGGGCAAATGCTAAATTGGAGGGTCTTCTATACATCTCCAACACGACCTTCTGCTAATAAGCTCTTGGAAGTGATATCTACCACTAAAGTGTTTAAAGTTGAAAGTGGTAGAGTATACACGAAATCTCCTTTTTTCTTTAAACGCTCTAAAAGATTTTTCATTTTTTTTGTAAAATAACACCCTGATTTTCTCCTGATTAAATAATACCCACTTGATTATTTACTGTTAATATTATTTACTATTTCAGTTGATAACTGATACTGATATATGATTCTTTCACAGTCTTGGAAGAAAGTTGATTTCGCTTGGAGAGGGAAAAATGATCTTCTATTGAGACATTGAAAATTCTCTATTGCACTCTGAATAGAGTCAAGATTCCTGAAATGGAATGGAGACGGATATCGACTAAAAAAAGACTTGGAAAGAGGATGATGCTGATATATAGAAGGTTGGCAATTTGATCAGAGTTCAGGATATGCAGATTGAGCAGATTTAGACAAAGTGAGGAAAGATAGGAGAGGCAGCTGGCTTACGTTCTCCCTTATTTCCTGCTTTAAGAATCGAAAATCCCATCCCAACGCGAGATTCTACCAATTATCACGTTATAGGGAGGGAAGATCCTTCAAAAAAGTGAGAGACTGGAACCTTTGGTCTTACCCCTCCTCAAGAATTTTTTTATAACAGATGGATTCTTGAGAAGATAATCAGTGGGACTGAATGCAACCCTCTAACCAGTAGAGGTGCATTATTAGTGGTCAAGGTTTTTTTTTGTCTTCAAGTTCTTACCTGTTTTCATTTAAAAAATTCCTTTTTTATCAACAACATTAGATACTGTGATGAGTGGTTTTTATCTCATTTTCATTTCCGGTAAATTGCCCCTGCTGTATTATTGGTATTAAAATTTCACGGTGGGGGTCGAAAGTTCATTTTAAGGTGCTTAAAGCAAGACCTTGGTTTAGTTTTTATCTGAAGGTGTAGATATGTATGTATAGGTAATCTGGGTGTAGTTGCAGGCGAAGGCCGACAAGAGTCCAAGCACTGGTAGCTACTGGTATAAGCTAAGGGTAATGTAGCCAAGGCGTGTCGTTGTATCTACCATCTAGTCTCTCTAGTCTCTCTAGTCTTTAGTGTCCTCTCTCTACTCTTGCTCCTGTATTAGTGTAGAGTGTAGACTTTAGTAACATACATAGGGTTTAGTAAATCCTCCCTACACAATATAATATATTGTGCTCCTAGTGTTGTAAGACAAGATCGGGTAAATTTACCGTTCTACATTACCAGAGAGATATTATCGTATCCAAATTGGATCTACTACTCATTTTAATTCTAAGAGTTTTAAAAAGCATATCATTTTCAGATTATAAGTGTAATTAAGGATTATTTAATGAGAAAATGCTATACTGTTATAACTTGGCCTATACAGGGCGAGGATAGTAATCTCAACTTAAATCGGGTCACTGTAACTAGATATAGCCCGACTCATCGCTCTCTATGCGGTCTATATTATAGGTTTAACCTATCGCGAAAATTATCACCGCCAATCGATTTTCTCACAGTATTGCTCTCGAGTATCCTGGAATCTTCTTTTTCTCTGTGAAGACCGATGACACCTTCACGATGAAGGTTTGGACTCTCGGGAAGAATTTTTTGACTTGTTTCATCTACTGAGATGTTTGGATAAGTTATCCATATATTTTCCAGATGCTGTTTGGAAGTCTGCGTAATAATTAGAGACTTATAAATGATTTATACACGTCTAGTCATCACAGTTCGTCATTTATTCATCTTTTTTCACCTATTTTGGATTTTTTCACCTTTTTCATCTATTTTGGAAAGTCACTTTTTCGCCTTCTTTTCATTGATACAATTAAATCTTTATTTGGGAAATGAAATCGTTTAATTTAAACTGATCTATTGCCTTAAATAACTCGACAAAGGCTCTTGATTGGGGTAAATATGCTCGAAGATAAGGGTTGACTTAACGCTTCGTTAATCCAAGGGTTATCTAATCTCAGGAAATTCGATAGACATGTTGCTTGAGAAGCCCTTTGAACCATTCGCAGATTTCCTTAAAGGTGTCAATCAAGAAATCTTTATATTTGAGAATTCGGTAATAATTTGTGGATTGGACAAGCCACTATAGAAGGACAATATAGTCTTCTTGAAGCAAGAATAGTCTTATCTGCAAGGTCCACGTTCTCAGTTTAAGGAGAGCATAAAAGCGTTGTTAGATTGAGAGCAAATTCCTTCGCGACACAAACGGCTGTATCTTTTTCAAGTGGATTTCTGCTGGTACATAAAATGAAGAGGAGACGTTTCTTTTGTAACTGCAATGTGGTATTACAACTCCAAGTATTGGAAGCTAAACGAATTACTTCCTATCTTGCAGAGAACACATTCTTTTTGCTTTCTTTTACACCCTTTTAAGGGCTTAAGTATCTGTATCATCGTCTACAATAAAATTCCTCTTGATTCTTCTTCTTCAGATTGCTTTCACTTCTATATATTATATATATTTATGTATGTATTGATTTTTTAAATTTCTTCTTTAAATCTCTTCAATTCGCCTTGAGTTATTTTAAATTGGCCTTATAATCCTGTTGAATTCACTTTTTCATCTTTTTCTTTCTTTTCGTTACTTCCTAATGATTGTTTTTAATTTACTCGATTTACAAAATCCAATTTATTTATAGGTGTATGCGGCATTAAAGCATATTAGGAAAGGATCAATTTCAAGCTTGGTTATTTCAGGTGTTCCGATAAAGTAACCGCAGGCAATTGTCAACGAGAAGTCGCTTACGGGAATTGAAAATCGACAAGTGCAAGGGAAGTGTAAGCCATTTGGCTTCTAGGAGTTGGGGATCAGGTGGAAAAGGATAACGGATTTCTGTGACTATGTGAACTGCAGTATATATTGACAATATTGACATCCAACAGCGCTTATCGGAGAATTGAGATTTTTCAAGAGCTGGAAAACTCATCAGGTCAACTCAATTCAAATAAATTTTACAGACCTGTAAAATATGACAAATTATAACATCATTGAGAGAAGGA
This sequence comes from Synergus umbraculus, assembly GCA_900474325.1. Lineage (NCBI taxonomy): Eukaryota > Metazoa > Arthropoda > Insecta > Hymenoptera > Cynipidae > Synergus > Synergus umbraculus. The sequence continues at coordinate 4,301 of UCOK01010698.1, read as the reverse complement.
AAAACTCGTAAGAAGTTTTCTCGTAGACCTTATGCCATTAATAATAATTCGTGTCCACTATATCATTTCATAATAGATAAAAAAAACCAACAATCCATGTAAACAGCCAATGCAGCGTCGACAGCTTCTCTTATACTACGTCGAGCACAGGTTCATTATTTTACATGAAGTGAGGTATTAATCACACTTCGCCGAGATCCGAGGCATGCTCTATATATATTCCAGTTTTCTCTTGCGTATTAGTACAGACCTCTGGTAAATTAAGGACCTTTCGTATGGCGGTTTGGGGCTTCAATTATAGAATTTTCCGCCCCAATTGCCGCCCAATTCGTATCCAGTGTAACAGTAATGTTTATTTATTAAGAAATAGTTTAAAAAGAATACTAATAAGGATTCCGGGTCATTTGCGTATTAAAAAAATTTGTCTGGATAGTTAGTTAAAATATTTCACACTTGCAATTTCAAATTCCTTGAAATTTCTTTAAATCAATTAAAAGGTCTTAAAATCGTTTTCCATAAGTATTTGAAGCATAAGAAGTTTTTTAAAATTGCTTCAAATTCTTTAAAAGAATTCGACTCTTCAGCTTTTTCAATGACAATAGGTACTGTGATGACTATTACCAGGTAAATTCAGATGCTGACTACACTATTCTTCTTCTTCATAAATGTCACCGCATATTGCAATTTGCAGAGAAGGTTTTACATAATACGATACGTTGTCAACATAACACAAGCGAGGTAGTAGGAATAAATTTGATAAGGTGGTAGAACACAATAGAGTAACCTACCATTGGGTTGATGTTTCAGACGTCTAGACTGACGAACATTTTTTTTTATTTTTTTTTACATTTATGTATCAGATTAAGAATATCAAAAAAATTCTCAAAACCATTTTATTCTTATTTATTTACTAGCAGTAATTTACGCAGCGTTACCCGGGATTTTAAGAGATTTATAGTGCTTTTATGGTGAGGTATTTCAAGTGTTTCTAATAGATTTTTTATTGATTTTAGGGATATAAAGGGATTTTTAAAAGATTTATTGAAAATGGTTAGTAACAGTTTTTTTTCAGAGGTTTCACAAGATTGCAAAACATTTTAACTGATTTTAACGATTTTTCAAGAATTGGAATAAATTTCAAGATATTTCAAGAGATTTTAATTCTAAGGGATTTTAATATATTTTAAACGATTTAAAGATATTTACAGAAAATTTTAAATAATTTCAAGTAATTTTAAGAGATTTCATTTGAAAATCTTTAAACTCTCTTGAATTCTTTTGAAACCTCTTGAAATTCATTAAAATCGTTTGAAATATGTTAAAATATTGTTATACTTCTGTAAAAAAAACTTTAAAAAATCCTTTTGATATAAATCTCTTAAAATCCTTTAATAATTCTTGAAATCTTGTTAAATCTCTTGAAAACCTTTAAAATTACTTAAGAATCTTTTGCAATTCTTTAAATTCCTTAAAATCACTTTAATTCTTAATGAAAAGTCATTTAAAATCTCTTAAAATCGTAAAAACAGCCGGTAAAAGTGCAGTTTCTTGCCGTATCTTTAAAAAAAAATGAAAAACTTTGAAATTGATTTGGCCTGCTCAGATAATATCTCTTAAAAATCTAGGTTATCGCCCGCGAGTAAAATCGAACCGAAAGGTTCGGATGCAGACTGTGAGCGTCCCTCTTTGTCTGTGACTTGTGAATGTGAATCCTTATAGGTGAGATCAAAGGGGGTATGGGGTGTGTCTCACACTCAGTGTAGAACGGAGACCTAAAATGGGGTAGGAAATAAGGGAAGAAAAAGTCTGGCCCCCAGCTAGATAGGGGTATATAGAGGCTAGACGTATCACGAGCTTCGTCAGCACTACCTCTCTCAGTCACTGGCCTCTTTCTTTTTTTTTTATCAAGTTTAACTCTTCATCTCTTTAGGCCTCCACCTTCTATCAAGATCGATGCGGCATAATGGAAACCTTCCAACCTTTCAACTTTCAACTTCCAACTACTTCCACCTCTTACTCATTTTTCTCCGATTTACTTTATTCGACCTTTGTCCGGTTGTTATCTCTATCAAACGAGTGAGTTCCGAGTTTTTTGCAAACTCATATTCTCGTTCAACAATCTCATCACTTGTCATTTTCACCAGTTATTAACTTAATTATTTATGGTACAAAGTTGGGCAAAATCAAATTCGATTAAAGCTTGGAGAATCTATTCTTATTTACAAAAATTACCTTTTTTAAGGACAATAGGTACTGTGATGACTGTTATCAGCCCCAATTTCAAGATCATACGATTCAATTTGTCAAATGCACCAACAGTCACATTCGCTTATCAGAAATCAGGCGTATCTGATTTGCTACTGAAAGCCAAGTTACGGTTCTGTTCATGTGTTACTTGATTCATGTGTATCTGGAAATTTCTGGATCTCTGATATCAACTTGGAGAAGATGAAGATATTTCTGTTGAAAATTAATTTAAAAGCACATGTTATATATTATATCTCGAGAAAATACTTATTTCAAGCTTTTTTTTTTATATCTCTTCATTGATTTACACTTGAAAATAGAGATAAACGAGAGAAAGGGAGAAAAAGTAATCAATCTCGGTAATATTGTCTGCGGCAACATAAAGACTAATAAAGTATCCGGAATTAATCCAGATAACGCAAAACTCCATTTCCCTACTCACTGGCTTATTTCGTTCGAATAATGTTATATAATATCGCATCTTTTCGGGTCAGGGGACAACAATAATGACAAAGAGAAGGGAGAGTTCGATATGAACAATCTGGCTGAACCACGCAGACTTGTTCTACTGAATGCCTGACCAACAATGTCGCTTTCTACTTGGGAATGTGGTTAGCAACTTATTCTACTTAGAATTAGAATTTATTATGTGTATTCTATTGAATACTTTTTAATATTTTCAGATGATTCATAATGTAACAATTATTTTGGAATGCAGAAATTGACATTAAACCATATCACAGATTTGTGACGATGATCGATTTCGATTTCAAATTACTCTGTCAGCATACTCCCTTGTCGATTGAGCCCTCTTTTCCTCTTCCCATCACACTCGAAACCACTTCACCACAAATCACGATGCAAGCGCTCACATACGATTCAATTTGGCATTATGAGCAAAGTCGATTTTCAACTGCTGAAATGTGTATATGTACTTTGATTAGAAATTTTTTATGAAAAAAGAAAAAAAAAAACTAAAAATATTTTCAATTTGGAAAAGAACACTTGACATTTCCAACTAAGAGTTGAAAGAAAAATTTTCAAAAGCATGTAAATCTCCAAACAGATTTTAATGATTTTTATAGAATTATGCAAAAAATCATAAAGTTATAAAAGAACTTTAATTAAGAAAAATCTAGGGAAAAATAAATATTTGAAATTGGCATTCGGGAAGTTGGAAATAATCCGAAATCAAAGGAATATATTATTTTTATCTCCAAATAAGAATTTCTATCATCGAATGAGAAATTAATGAAGGTCTCTTCGCAAATATCGATTATTAATCCAGATCTCATAAGTTGAGAGAGTTTTATTGAAACACATTTCTGCTAATTTCCCATTTCTGCAAATCTTCTATTGTAAAAGTACTTTTCTCTAATTTCAGTAATTTTAATACATTTTAAATTTATGTCGTAAATTAGCTACTAGGTGAATGATAAATTCTTATTTGCATTAGTTTTTCTTCCTGAAGTTTTATTCGATCAGCTTGTGGAATTTGTACTCTTGTGATGTTAAATTCACTAAACTAAAACCTCTTTTTCTTTTAAATCATTGATTTCTAGCTGCTTTGAATGCAGAAACGTTCTGCTTCATGTCTCCGTACCAAACCCCTTTTCTACTTCATCCATTCCCCTTTATTCCAATTCCTCTTCCAGGGAGAAATTCTTACAGCTGCTTCCTTCAAGACCCTCATGTTTTAGGCATTAGCTTAAAGTTTCTTTGATATAACTAGACATAGAGAGATTTTCTTTTGAGGAGTAAATTCTGTTTACGTCTTGATATTCAAGCATAATAATCTATTTACCCATCAGAGAGCTAGAATCTTCGTAGTGTGAATCATCATATTAAATAAGAAACTAATATAATATTAAATAGTAAAATTTAACTAATTCAGATGGAGAGATTAATTAATGACACATTTTTTATCTATCTGTAAAAACGTGCAGAAAATATAAATAGTGTTGATTATACATTTTATACAATACGTGCTTCTCACTTGATGAAAAGCAAGAGAATTTTTTAGAACTTTTAAAGTTTTATATAATATATATATT
>UCOK01010697.1:0-21508 GCA_900474325.1 Synergus umbraculus | reverse complement strand
ATATATATACGTACTGTATGACTGAAGTTTGAGCATCTTGTCCAAGTGCAATGAAAAGGTGTAAATACTAAAAAAAAAGTATCTATAAAAATATAAAGAATAGTTAAAATTTGGGGCCTTTTCAAATTCAGACACTTGCAGCAGTTTAATTATTCAATCTCTAAAATCTTTGAAATATTATTAGGTACAATATTTTTTTCCATAAATGAAGGGCAATTAAATTTTCAGTACAAATTTTCTTCATAAATTGGTTTTATGGGGAGTAAATATATTATAATGTTGCCACTAGACTAATGATAGAGAAATTATTTTTCAATAACATGAGTGGCAATTAACTGAAAGACACTCACGATTCCTATAATACATGATGAACTTTCAAATAAATTCCTGTATCCATATAATGTTCCCGCATATTTTTAGTAGTACCTTCATTAAAATTAGTAAATAATTGCACGTTCTAATTAAGTTCCCAGCTCTTGAACTGATTATTAAAACAATACGCAATTAATTATCATAAAAATAAAGAAACAATTATAATGATTAATTAAACCAGTAATTATAATTAAATTACTGTTTTATAAATGATCTCTATTCATAACTCTATGTAAAAAATCAGCGTTATATTTTTATTCAATAATTATTAATATAATCAAATTTCGCAACAATGATAAAAAATAAATTACATAAATAAAAAGCTTAGAGACGTAAACTCTGGTACATTGATTGCTCTGCAAAGAATATAACTTTTTAATGTTTTATAATAAAATATGTATCTTCAATAATAAATTGTTCTCTATTTATCCTTCTATTAAAATGCTGTTAATGTTTTACCATCGCAGGAATGTCTTATATAATTTAATATGTACTGAATGTTCATTATAAAGTACGTCAATTTTAGTTTTTCGATTTTCTTGTTTGCAGATAATTCAAAGAAGAGACGATTATGGAGAACCCAGAGAGAATTTCAACAGAGACTGGGCTGATTACAAAAATGGATTTGGAGATCCTGCGAGGGAATTCTGGCTTGGAAATGAAAATATCTACATGTTGACGAATAATGAAGATTATATGCTAAGAGTCGAGCTTGAAGACTTCGAGGGTAATAAGAGGTGAGAAATTTATGTTTAAGTTCGTTCATTAACATTTTTTTTATAAAAGTTATATACTTATTAAAGAAGAAGGAAAGTTATAACAAAATCCTGAAAAGTTGCTTGCTTTGAAAAGTAATGACAGAAAAGAACAAGTTTATAGTAACGAAAAAATCAACTCTGATTATGACTGTTGAGTCTAGATCTTGATCTCGAAACTGCGGAGTACGCGAAATCAAAGTGTTGTACAAATTTGTTCATGTCTCGGTAAACTACTTCTTGTGAGCAGATTCATCTTGTGATTTACCAATGCCTTTAAAGGTTCTTGAAGCATCGATTACGCGAGCAAACGTGTATATATGTTATAGTTTCCCTGCAGGTTTCGAGTAATAATAAGTTATGTGCCAGAATAAGCTCGAATATATGTATCTATAGTCTCATCTCGTCATTCGCATTGCGTTCGTGCGAACTTGAAATATAAACATTTTTATTATTATACTTACAATCTCAACTTGCCTTCAGGCAACATAATGCCAAAGTTCACTGAAATATTTTTATTAATTTATATGAGCAGACACTCTCTCATTACACACGATTATTCATATTCAGATAAAATAATATTTAATGGATTCAACCAAATTTTCGTACTTTTAGTTGAATTAACGAGCCAAAGTGTTTATTTAATTCAAAAAAATGTTATAATTTAGTTTTTATGAAAACGGGAGTATTTTTTAATTTTCTTTGCTAATAAATGGAAGGTATATGTATACAGTAATTTAAAAGATTAAAAAATAATCTATAAAATACCGTATTCAATATTCATTTTCTCCCATCTTATCTCGAGCTGAATTTGAATCTGCGAATTAGAAAGTTGCTCACCTCTCGATTGAATTCACATCCTGTGTGTCAGACAACAAGAATATAGAATCCCACAAATTTACAAGATGCTGCTTCCGAGTAGATATTGATAATTATATACAAGCAATACCTTTTTGTTTCAGATATGCTCAATATGCTCATTTCAAGATCTATTCTGAGGGAGAATATTATAAATTGGAGATCGATGGATACGAGGGAAATGCAGGTGACTCTCTAAACGATCCTTGGTATGGATCTAACAACAGTCCTTTCTCAACTTACAACAGGTACTTTAGTGTCATTTTGTAAACCTAAATGTACATACATACACACAATCAAATTCTATTCGAATATCCTGTATTTTAAATATTCCAATTGAAAAAGGGGCATCTGTTGTTGTATGTATGTATGTATGTTCAAACGCAATTATAATAATTGCAATTATAATAAATTATCATTGGAAAAAATGATCTATTTTTTTATGAATTCCTAATTATGAAATTAAATTAAAAATTAATTACTAGTTCCTTCAAAATAAATTGTTTATTTTTTTCGAATTTTATTCGATTGTTTATACAAAACTGAAAATTTTATTTATATAAATGAAATTAAAAATGAACATAATGACTTTCAGGGACAACGATAGATCATCCTTGAATTGTGCTTCGATGCTAAAGGGTGGTTGGTGGTGGAAATCTTGCGGACGTGGACTGAATGGCCTTTATTTGAATGACCCTCAGGATCTCACTGCACGACAGGGTAAGTACTTAGTCAAGTACCACTTCACTTTCTGAATCACAAAAGTGTTTATCTTCGCTTTCATTCATGAATATTAATCATATTTAATATTTATTTGAGAGTTTCTCTTTGTCAATGAACTTTGTCATTAATTCTACTCATTAATTCTTAATTCACTTAGAAAAAAAATCTTGCAATAATGACTTCTTTTAATAAAAAAGTTTTACTATACAAAATCGAATTCTAAAATATTATTTAAATGACCACAATTAAAATAAAGAAATTACTAAGTGTGGGGCTCGAACCCACACTCCCTGCAGTTGGGAACCAGGATTTAGGAACATTGATCTGCTTAACAATAGTACATACGAGAATTAAACGAGTATGTTTATTTAATAAGATCTTAATATCAGGATTTTCATTATGCTGCCATTCTTTCCTGAATCTGACATACTATTTAAATTGTGAAATTTTTTTTTTTTTTTCAATTCAGCTTTTTTTAAGACAAAGTTTTAATTATCTTCCCTTATTATAGTTTTAAAATTTACAGACAAATTCTCATCCAGACACTCGCGCTTCGCGCTCGAGTATATATATATATATATATATATATATAATTTTATAAAAATTATGAAAACCTCGCGTTTCGCGCTCGGCCAATCCAATCGGTCAATTCTATTGAAAGTTTTCTTGGTAAAAAAAATTAATTAATTAATTAATTAATTTTATATAAATCTTCTCTGATGAGAATATAATAGTATATATGACTATTATACTAAATATAAACTCAGTTATTAAATTTTCAGTAAAACTTCATGAATTGAAAAATATATAGTACAAGTGAGTAAAAATTTCCTTTCCATATAAGAAACGTCGAGGCGAATAGAACTGGAATCTCTTGAAAAATGTATGTATTGGAAAGCGTCGTCAACTAAAGAACAACTTTTTGTGTTTCAGGAATCGTCTGGTTCCGCTGGAGAGGGTGGGATTACACACTGAAGAAGGCCACGATGATGATTAAACCGAAAGGTTCAGTGACTGCGGCGTAAAAACGAACTCACTTGACTCTATAGAGCAACTTAATTGCGTCCTTTACATGTGAAGATAATTTTCTGTATCAGTATCTGATTGTAATGACTATTGCCTGCGGCCCTAGAGATATTTTTCTATTGAGAGAAAGGAATCACAAGGTTACACACCCCTGCATTTGCCACTTTGAACAGTCGAAGAAACTGCAAGGCAATTTGTAAAAAAAAAAACAGAATTTCTTGTCTACAATTCATTCTTTAAGTCATTTCTCTCTAGAAATATAGTTTAAGTGAATGTGATGTCCTTTTGTAAACGCGCCTAGATTTAAGTAGGCCCATGTTCCAGGCGATGATTTTAATTATGCAGTTCGTGGTTCGAAGATCATCTGCGATTCAATCTGCAAACGCCATCTCACAGTATTTTAATACCGTAAGGCATGATTTTGTCGAGTGAAGAGTGTTTTCATGGTTATACTAGCAATGATTTCCAGTTTTAGAACCCGCGTGAAACCGCGATGCTTTTCATGAGACCAGATTAAAAAAAATTTGACAAAAATTCCGAATTGTTAAGTTTTTTCATCGAAAGCTTGATTGGTAAATTGTACCTTTGGATAAATTTGGCTAAAAAGTGCACCGATACTTGTAAATTGTTATTGTTATATTTTACTTGTGACGGTTGACTTGAAATTCTTCACTGATTTTATCTTGAAGAAAAGCCAAAAGACGAGAAAAAATTAGAACTAAGCTAAATTTTTTTCAAATGCAACGGTGGATTATGGAATAGTTTTCAGTATGAATGTCTTTCAAATTTGAAATTTAAAAATGGAATGGGTTTAAGACTGCATATTTATCGTTGCATTGAAAACTCCTTGAAGTTTTTGTACATTTTCTCATTTTTCTTGGAAACTTGGTTGAGCAAATTTTGAAACTTCATGCATGATGAATCTAAAAATATAATTGCCACCTGATTAAGCTACTCAATAATTTATTATATAATAAATATTCGTTCAACCAGTGACCGATTAATCAATAATGGATATTAGATGTAGTAAATTTAGTGTTTAGTGAATCGAGGCTATTGGGACAGTGATGCAATGTCCAAATGACTTACAAGCTTTATTCAAGAAATTCTTAAACTGCAAAAGTACCATTTTTTACTGGACGGTATAAAGGTTCAACAGCGGTTTGGGCATTTCTTCGACGGTCACACAAAAAGATTATATTATGTACCTACCATATACACAAAATATTACATAATTTTAATTCTTTTATTTTATGAAATATGATGGTCACGTGGTTTTTTTCTGGAAAATCACCCTCCGCCCTTCTTCTTTTCTTCTCACACACAAGTCATAGCGCAACCTTGTTAGATTTATCATTTTAGCACGAATAATAGAAATAGCAAGATTCTTAACTCTCCCTTCCTTCAATTTTTGGTAAATAATCCAAAGAAGTCTGTTCTCCGAGAAATCAATAATCCTTACTAATTCAAAAGCATGTAAAGCTTTTTAAAAAATGCCTCACTGCCTTCCGCGAAAGAAAAGAATCCTTAGAATTGAAGCGATGGTAAATGGAAAGAAAAGCTTTTAAATCGAGAGAATTATATATGAATATCGTTAACTTTATTCTATTCGCAAATGCTTCAATTTTATCTTTTCCCTGGGTTAAATGAAATTTGCCGGTATACAGACGGTTAGAAATTTCTAGACAAATTAATTGTACATTGCAGTATTTTATAAAAATTTCTTCAAATTGAGGAAAACTGTTACTAAAATAAATTACGACTTGCATGGTAATTTCAATTGTTTAAATGTAATATTTGGATATAAAATTAATAAGTAACTGTAAATAAAGAAGACAAATAACTATTAAAATAAGATGTAAAAAGTCCTTGAATAAATGTATACCTTTTGTAAAATATGAAAGTTGTTTTTCTCCAAACCCCAAAAAATTAATCTTTGTTATAAGAAACTAATAATAGTATGTAATACAATTAATGATAATTAAGTATTGAATTTACATATTATTCAAGTTTTCGATTATAACTATATGAAAAAAGACACTCTGTCTCCTATGCATAGATCACGGAGAGAATCCGACACTATATATGTAACCATTATTACTCTGCGTGGCCAGAAAAAATGCATACATATTCGTATGGAAGAAACAAATGATTATAAGTACTGCCGAAAAACGAATGAGTCGTACCAATGCACTACGCACTACTTTTAGTCGTCTATCAAACTTTTTGTCCGTCCACACGACTGAGCGTATATCATAGAATAACAGTTAGTGTCGGATTTTATCCATGATCGCATAATATATGTTGTTACATACTCTCAATATTTCGAGAATATTTATCGAAAAGTACTTCTAGATATGAATAATAAATTGTAATAAAAGGAAAACCGCTCATTGTGGATTTATTTATTCAAATCCTGATCCAAAGTAATAATAAAAATAAACAGTTCGAAAATAGTAACTTTCAATATTAATTAGAGTTTACAAATACTGAACCCTTTTAACTTTCTTCTTTGAAATTCTCGTTAATAACTCGTATATATCCTCTCTCGTAGACTATCCTTGGCAACATTACGTCCGTGCCTTGATCAATTATACTTTGTATTTTTTTCTTATACAAATATTCCAAAATATCTGCAAATAAATTTTATTATTTGACATTGTAATAGAAAAATATGCTTTTAGCCTACCTATTCATAAAGTAATAATTATATACCAGTGAATTGAACAGAGTTAATGTCTTCCGAAGCTGAACATACAAGTTCATAGAAAACCTTCGAGAGGAAAAATGTAGTAAATCCATCAAAATATCTGCATACTTTAGGCCAGAATATTTGGCTTATTTCAGTTATATTTGTGCTGTAGAAGCTGTATAAAAGATTTTTAAAATCAGAGCATTAGAGTACAATTACAAACTTGAAAAGAATACGTAACATTTTGTCGAATCAATAATATTATTTTTAACTCACTATCGGATCAGTTTTATTTTTATGTCGTTCATGAATATTTGATTTGATGAAAACAACTGTAAGTGTAACTCGTAGTACCATAGTTCCTTTAAGTGTTTTTGATCCATTTTCATTTTCTTCTCCATTTCATCCCATACCACTTGCGGAATTATTGCACCTTTCAGATCATAAATATTTGTAGAAAATGTAACAACAAGTAATTTCTTTATGAACTTTTCACGCATCGTCACTGTCCAGGTTATATGCGTGCCATCCTCGAATTCCGCGTTTGATGTATTAGAACTAGAACTAGAATTGCTTGATATTCTCTCTTCTTTAGGAACTTTTTTCTGAAATTCTTCGACTACAACACTGAGTGTCTTGTTTTTGAAGGAAATTCGAGGCAAGAATTGGTCATTTGGCTGATGTTTTAATTTCAAAATCATTGTTTTATACAAGTATTCCATAATATCTGTAAGTGTTGATATTTATTCAAATTTTCAAAAGTTCAGCAGTTAGGATACACATTTTTCAAAATAATTATAATCTCATGTAACATCTAACTGAAGCGTTTAGTGAAAAAAAATGTTATGTATATGATAATAACATACCACCGAAATTATTAGAATCGCTTTCGTGTTGAGCCGTACGCACAAGATTGAAGAAGACCTCAGAGATGAAAAATGTCGTCATCCCATCGAAGTATTTGCACACTTTAGGCCACTTTATTAGATCTAGCTCTTTTATTTGTAGTTCGTAAATCCTTAAAAAGAATAGTTATTATGAGACTTAAAAATCACATTCATAAAATTTTTAAATCACCAATTTACAACTTTATCAACATATTTAAACTTACACTACGATCAACTTTACTTTTACATCGTTCATGTAAATCGTAATCGGAGAAAAGAGTTGCATATGCATCTCTTTATACCACAACTCAATTAATTTGTTCTCATTCACCACCATTCTTTCTGCTACTTCTTCCCAGACAACTTTGGGTATTATCGCATCCTTTAATTCTTCTACGTGCTTGCAAAGTGTTACGGCGAGTAAAGTTTTTAAAAACTTTTCTCGCATGGGTAACGACCAAGTTTCATCAGATTCATCTTTGTGCTCGATTCTGTTTTCACGAGAAGGTTTTAATCTATCGCTTCGTCTTCTTGGTAACTCTTCTTCTCCTTCCTCTTCTTCGCACACATCATCAAGAATTCTGATTGTTTCATCTTCAAATAAAATTCTGGGTAAGAATTTGTCCCTGGGCTGATTTTTTAAAGAGGGAATCATTACATTGTGAAGGTATTCCATAATTTCTGTAAGAAAAAAAAACATAAGTATATATGTATATATGTGTGTGTGTGTGTGTGTGTAAGGATTTTTTAAATAAATTGTCACATCTTTGTGAATTATTATGTTTTCAGTTTAAAATAAAATTTAAATTCAAGTTATTTACCGGAAAAATTCTTTGATATTTGTTTTCTTGAAACGTGCTGCATGAATCCGTAAAATAGACGGCACAAAAAAGCTGTTGTCATACCATTGAAGAGTGTACAAATGTCAGACCAATTTATCTCTTTGGGATGAGAAATATCACTTGAGTATAAACTGTAAAATTGAGAAAAGTGAAATATTCATTGTAAATCTTGCTTAACTTTTTCGGGTATGAAAGATAATTTCTTCCAAATCAGTATTAACACTTGCCATTCAATCAATTTGATTTTAATATCATTTAAGTAAACAGGACTCGATGAAAATAACTGCATATGCAGTTGTTGTAACCAGAAAACTTTCAATATCTTGTAATCAATGTGCATTCTCGACTCCATCTCTTTCCAAACAACTTTCGGAATCACAGCGTACTTCAATTCTTTCACGTCTTCACATAAAGTTGCACTCATCAACTGCTGTATAAATTCTTCAATCAAAGCCACAGTCCAAGTCACTTCCGTTATACCTGTAGAAATATTATGTCAATAATGTAAATATAATATTAATTTTTAAATTTTTCGAAGAAATATTAAATCCGAAAGAGAGTACGAACATTTTTTTTCTACTTTTTCACAATCAGGTGGAGAATACTTCTGCAATAATTGATATCTAAACCAAACTGATTGCCTTGTTCTTCCCAAAATTTTAGCGAGTTGAGCAAACTTTTTATTTGAATCTGTGGCACCTTTCATGTAGAGTTTTATTTTATTATCTTCTTTTTCACTGAATCGACCTTTTCTACATTTGGATAAATATGGATAAAAAAAAAATTATAAAAGTGGTAATCTATTATTTTACGACTCTTAATTAAAATTTCAACTTAAAATTACAATGAAAACTAGTCATAAAACTTACGCCTTATGAAACTTCTTTCCGAACAAATTTCTAAACCGGCAGTTAACGCTGTATAAAGTTCGACACGGAAGTCCATTTGCCAAAAATTGAACGAACTTTTGTCTTTCTTTCAAGTCGGAAATATAATATTTTCCCTGATGTCTCATGTACAGGAAAGGTTGTACATTTCTCTTATCCCATTTGTGAATCTGTTCTTGGATAAAACATATTAAAATTCTTTTTCTTCAAATGCAAGCTTGTAATAGTAATATCAAAATATATTCCACAGAAAATGCACCTGGCAGAAAGATTTCCAGTTTTCTTTAATAATGCTGTCTTCCTCTTCAGAAAAATGTCCTGTCATCATTGGCGTGTACCTTTCAAAAGCTTTTTTCTGTCGTAGCGTGAGAGCACGAGATCCAGCATTATTTTCAATTTTGTGTTGAGCTGGAACTTTATGTATTAAACGAACTTCCATAATTTGAAGTTTCTGTGCAAAAAAAAATTTAAATTATATAGGTACAAAAGATCATTTTTGAAAGCTAAATAATGATTTTCTTACTTCAATTGTTCGAGAGGATAAAATTTCTTCTTTTTCAACTTGATAAACTTCTTCCAAAATATCATGAACGTCTATCTCTGTATTCACATCATGGGAGGAGGAATCTTTAGTTTTAAAAAGATCAGAAGATCTAGATTTTTTAATGAAATTCTTAGGTTTGATTTCAGCCTTCGACATTTTTATAGCAAAAGGTAGTCTGCTTTTTTTATTTGATTTTTGTTGACTTGATTTATTCACAGATTTTTTTAAAGACAACTGATTCACTAACTTTTTGGATTGTCTGTCTTTATTTTCATTTTCAATAGACAAAGGATCTGTCTGTAGTTCTAACTCGGAATCAAGGATGTGAAGAAGTACTTCCGGTGAAGTACAATCCAACTGAAAATCGGATGGAAAGTTTATGTGCTCCCAATTAATAATATCATCTATATCGTGTCTCATATTAACAGTTTCGAAATCACCTAAATGGGAAGTACCGTTAAACTCGGGGTTAATTTTAGATGGTGTAACGAAATTATTACGAGGACTAACGCTAATATTATCTGACTGTAATTTTTCAGGTGAGGCCTTCATTACATGATTACTTTGTAGTTGTTTTTCAAGATCATTAAATTCTTTTCGATTTATAACCGTGTTTTCTCGTGCAACTTTACTTCTTCCTGAAGATTATGTGTCTAAAAATCGCTCACGTAGGCTCTTCTTTTAATAACTGAAACAAATATTAAACGGATTTTATCAACAATTTTAAGAGAATGTGTTATGCAGTAGTTTTTTATTACAAAATGTCGATATATGTGTAGAGGAAATATCTTTACATCCTGGTTAGATTATTGATCAAATTGTAGGAAAATTATCATAGTTTAGATAATCTTGTACACAAACGAGTTTTGCTGTTTTGCCTATCTTGTAATTGCTAATCAAATATCTAATATTCTTTTACCTATTTTTTTAATATGCATATATAATTTGAAAATTATAGGTTAAAAAAATTATATATTAGGTATATATATATATTCATATATTATTATCCATTATTAAATATATATAAAAAATTAACCTATAAATTAACAGGCCACTCCGCCACTGCGGCCAAGTACCCATCAGTATATACTTCTACTTTATTTATTCAAAACTCTCCCTTCGTGATTCAAACTTTGTCATCGACAATTCAACATTTACATTTCCACAAAATCCACATATATGTATTATCTCTGTTTGGAAACCAGGGTTGGGTTGACATGTTTGGGGGGAAGGCATACATACGTCAAAAACGTACAATTTGTACAGTACATGCAACGATGCCTTCCTCTGTTTTGTAACGACCCAACCTTGTTTTGCATTAAAATCTTATGGAAATCAGGGTTAGGTCGTTATAAAAAAGAGGAAGGCATCGTTGCACATTAGTGTACGTATAGAAAACATCGAGTGACGCGTCACTACCGAACCCTGCTTCAGGTCCTACAGACCATCTTCAGGCCCTTTGAAAGAACTGCAGAAAAAGTGACAATTTGAGGTTATGATCTGTCAAGAAAATATACGCGCATATAAACATTGCGCTCATATGTATATATTGAAATTCTTTTGAAATTTGTTGGTTTTAATCATTAATCATTTAAATTATCGCCAAATAAATAAAAAATTTGCTAATTAAGTTCAAAATATTTGTGTACTTGTGTTATTACTTAATAGATTCTAGTGATTAGATATACCATTCGTGAAATTTCAACTATTACGCAAAGACGGAGAGTTTCTTACATATAGTTGTTAAATTTGTTATGAATAATTTGATGAATTACAAAGAATGGCGGAAAAGGAGGGAAAGAACGAATTTGTGAAAGATCCCTGTTCAATTATTCCACGAAAATTGAGTCCTCAGAATATAGCAATTCGTCTGAGACGTCGGGAAACTCTAGGATGTTTATATCCAGGAACTCAGGTCCTTATCGCGAGGCAATTTTACCAAAATGTTTTTCCAAATTTCACGGTTGTGAATGTAGAAAAACCACCATGTTTCCTGAGAAAATTTAGTCCAAATGGAAGGTATTTAGTTGCATTCAGTGCTGATCAAACTTCGATTGAAGTTTATGAATATCAAGGGGCTTCGGCTGCTGCAGATTTGCTCGATGGTTGCAAAGGAGAATTCATTGGACAAAAAAATGAGGAAAGAACTTTTCACATTAGAAGGGACATTTTTAGGAGGTTTTTTAAGGTATTAGATAATTTCAAATTAAAAAAAAAGAACACATTTTTACATTTGAAAGAAGCGATTCATAATTGAAGACATTTTAATAATTTGGTTTCTAGCCTAAATGGATTGTAAATGTTGTACAAAGTAACGAACAATTAAATAGGGAATGTAGTTTATTTACTGAAGATGGGCGATATCTCATTGTTGGTTCAGCTGCTCATATTCCCGATGAACTCAGGCCACATTTTTATCAGGTATGTATAAATAAAAAAAATGCATAAAATATGTTATAAAGAAAAAGAAGGTATCTAACACATGTACGAATGTCATTATTTTTATAGATATATTCAAATAACGAAGCACTTACACCAAATCCTAGATCTCCTCTTGAAGATTATAGTTTACATCTAGTTGATTTGCGCTGTGGAAAACTTTGTGATACGAGACATTTTAAGGCCGACAAAATTTATTTGTCACACAATCAAGGTTTAACTCCTCTCTTTATTTTATTTTACATTCTTCCCTTTATATATTTCATTACTTATTTTTTGTAGTCTTAATAAAAATAATTCTACTTTTCAGGTCTTTATTTGTACAAAGATATTTTAGCAGTACTATCTGTGCAGCACCAGACGATACACATATTTCAAATTTTAGATGGAATGTTTATAAACGTGAGAACTATTGGCAGGTATTACTAATTTGGTGAATAATAACATAATTAACAAAATATAATCTAAATAATTTTCATTTTTCATTTTTTATTTTAGGTTTTGCCTAGAAGATGAAGCATACTTAGTTACAAGTGCCTGGCAAGGTATAAATACGAGACCATTTAAAGATTCCATGATCAATAGTCTTAAACACAAACTTCTTGTTTATCTCTACAAACGAGCAGATTGTATTAGTTACGCCACAAAGAACCCTTTTGAATTAAGAAGATTCTATCAGTATTTTGATGTGGTATGCAATCTCCAAACAAATTGTTATTGTAAATTAAAAATTTACTACCACTAACATTTAATTAACTCATAGTACAACGCCATGCGAATGTGGAAGATGCAGTTGCTGGACACAAATCATATACTTGTGAGATATTCAACTGAAGAAGTAGCAACATTGCAAGCGAATGAGCCGAACGCTCAACCAGCTTTATTAATTGTTTACAACATGGTCACTGCTAAAGTTTTAGCAGCTTACGATAATGCTTCCACACAATTGTTGACTCAGTTTGAGAACTTCAGCGACTTTTTTAGAAATGCAAGAATGAGTTCCGACTGTCAGTTCATGTGTTCGCCTTCAAACAATATCTATGCCAGGTATGATTATATTTAGTATCAGTATCTTTTTCTGAGTTGGATTTTTTTGCGAAATTATTAGTTACTTTAATCTGTTTCAATTAAAGGGGAGAACCCATGGTATTTATAAACAAATACTTTGTCTGCATTTACTGAAAATCCAGATACTGATACCTTTATTTAAGAGAATTGATATTTCTAAGTCGGCAAATCGTTAATGATAACACTAAAAAGGTAACCTTTCGAATGATATTATACATATTATTATTTAAAAGTTTATTTTTTTACAGAATAATGCAGCAAAGATTTAAGCAAACGATAGTTAGTGCTCGATATGGTGGAATAACCGAAGCCACAAAAAGATTACTTGCTCAATTGCCAATTTGTGCACAGTCTTATTCTAGTTCTCCATATCTGGACTTTTCCCTATTCTCTTACGATGAAAAGTGGGTGTCAATGATGGAACGTCCTAAGGCCTGCGGAGAACATCCTATTCGGTTTGCAATCTTTCAAAATATTTGAGTATCTGTAGTTTTATGAAATTATAATTTTAACGAATATATTAAAGAATACCCGTAATGAAATGAATATATTTTTCAGATTTTACGCTAGAGATTCTGGACTCTTAAAGTTTCGAATGTACGCAGGAATGTTGGGCCGTACACCACCAATTGTTACAAGAAGATTGGTAGCTTTTACTTTCCATCCGACGGATCCATTTGCAATATCCGTTCAGAGAACCAATTCCGAGTACATAGTCAGTTTTCATGTGCGTCATGTTTAAATAAAAGAGAAAAGTGAAACATTGAAAATTCTGACGAAAATAATTTTTGATACTTGATATACATATTCAGAATAATAAGATTTATATGCAGATATATATCTGCATATAAAAGAAACTCAATGAATTTTATAATTTTCTATGAAAATACAACAGAGTTTTTTTATTTATTAATTACGTTATAAATACGCGTAATTTAAAATTTAATTAATGAATACTTTTTAATCCGGCTGCTTAGTTTATTGTATTTTTTCCGATTTAATTCTTAATTTCATAAATGTTAAAAATTGTAAATAGTTATAGATATTAGAAGGGTTTATATTGGTAAACAATTATTCCCCTTCAAAACATGTAGAAGGCTTATTTTTTAAAAAAGGGTTTTACGTGCTTCACGTAATTTTTCATGTACAATAAGTAAATACTTTAATAAATCATTATTTAATATAATTATTCTTAAGATATAGTCAAAAAGTGCGCCAAACGATGTACAGCGCATGCGCAGTTTGAAAAGGAATACATACATATGTATGTACACATATACTTCCCCCCTTAAACGGGTGTCTTCTGTCTTTTAATCTTGTCCGCAGTGAGTGAGTGAGTCTTGTCCTCGTGGTGGAAAATTGTGATCGCATTGTTAAATCGCTTTTTTCTATAACTGACGCGTGTTCTTTGTCAGTCAGAAATTGTAGTTCTTTCCGGATTGAATCCCTTTTTAAATCAAACTTCAAACTCACTTGTTTCAGAAACAAAAAATAATCATGTTTCCAGGTTCCGCTCCAATCGTCGTTTTGAGTAAGTTAAAAACAATGATATCGTTCGTATTTTGTTTTTGGTTACCAAAGAGAACAAAGAATTGATGGGATTTTAATAATGTCGTGTTTCATAATTGCAGGTGAAAATACTAAACGCGACTCTGGTAAAAAGGTTCAGAGGGAGAATATTCAGGCTGGAAAGGTGAGTCTTCCATGCAGACGTAATTTTCGTATCTGTCCTTATAAGGACTTCACCGACAATACATACACGAAGTACACCCATGTGTGCACTTTAGCCGACTTACACTGACAAAATATTGGATTTTATTTATAATTGATTTTATTTTCATTGTTTATTTCCCAAGTTCTTTCCAATAATAATCACATGTCTCAGGTTTTCATTGATTTTAAGCTTACTTATTTTGGAGCAAAACGTTTTCGGGATACATTACATATATTAGTCATTCTGGACATCCTTTTCATTTTTTTTTAATTCTTTTAACGCTTAAAATAATTTACAAGTTTAATTTCAAGTTTTTCTACCCTATATAGGTACCAATTGATTAAATTTTTTGTTTAGTTTTTTTAGGAAATGTAAAAAAAAATCATTCTTTTGATACATAACCTCAATTATCAGTAGTCCTAAAGCTGAAATAATGAAATTGCATAAGAATTAATTTATTGATCTTTTTAATGTTAGAAAATGTTTTAATATAAATATAATTTAAAAAGCCATTAATTTATACAGAATTCTTTAATATATAATTTCTTAAAATATTTTAAAACCTAATCTCCCATTATAATTTGTTGTAAGAAAGTTAATCTTTAACATTTATTTTGCCACTGAAATTTATAAATGTATATGATAAAAACAAAAAACCCTATTTTAACTATAAAGAAGGAAGAATCATCACAACGTAATCATATTTTTGTATTATCCAAGGCAATCGCTGATGTCATCAGAACATGCCTGGGACCACAAGCAATGCTAAAGATGTTAATGGACCCGATGGGAGGAATTGTAATGACCAATGACGGAAATGCAATTCTCCGGGAAATCACAGTTCAGCATCCAGCTGGAAAATCTATGATAGAGATAGCCAGAACCCAAGATGAGGAAGTCGGCGATGGTACAACATCAGTCATTGTCCTTGCTGGAGAAATTCTAGCAACTGCAGAGCCATTCCTTGCCCAGGGAATGCATCCTACAGTCATTATCAGAGCTTATCGTCAAGCTCTTGAAGATATGATCGAAGTTCTCAACGATCAAGTAAGTATCGAACTCGACCGCACTGACAGGAAAAAACTCGCTGAAGTCGTTAAATCATGTGTTGGTACAAAATTCATTGGCCGCTGGTCTGATCTTGCCTGCGAAATAGCTTTGGATGCTGTTCACACAGTCATGTTCGAGGAACATGGACGTCGTGAAATTGACATTAAGCGATATGCTAAAGTGGAAAAGATTCCTGGAGGCAGTATCGAAGACAGCACTGTTCTGAAAGGTGTTATGATTAACAAGGACGTTACCCATCCAAAAATGCGTCGCTTGATTAAAAATCCGAGAATCATTCTTCTGGATTGTCCCTTGGAGTACAAAAAAGGAGAGTCTCAGACCAACATTGAGATCATGAAAGAGACAGACTTTACGAAGATTTTGGAAATGGAGGAAGAGAACGTTAAGAAGATGTGTGAGGACATTATCGCTTTGAAGCCAGACGTTGTATTTACTGAGAAGGGAGTTTCTGATTTAGCCCAGCATTATTTGGTGAAAGCCAACATCTCTGCTGTACGTCGATTGAGAAAGTCAGATATCAACAGAGTTGGCAGAGCTTGTGGAGCGACTGTTGTTAATCGCACTGATGAATTGAGAGAAGAGGATGTCGGAACTGGTGCTGGACTTTTCGAAATAAAAAAACTTGGTGATGAGTATTTCTGCTTCATCACTGAGTGTAAGGATCCGAAAGCTTGTACGATTATGTTGAGAGGTGCGAGCAAAGACATCTTAAATGAAACTGAAAGAAATCTTCAGGATGCTCTTCATGTTGCTAGAAATTTGCTGATGGAGCCAAAACTCGTGCCTGGTAAGAAAAATATTTTTTAAATAAATTTTAGTATTTATCCAGAAAAAAAATAATATATTTTTTGTTGCATCTCAACTAATTGTCAATTTTTTTAATTTCAGGTGGTGGAGCTGTGGAAATGGCAGTCGCTCGTCTTATAACAGAAAAAGCCGGAGCTCTCGCTGGTGTCGAGCAGTGGCCTTACAAGGCAGTCGCCCAAGCTTTGGAAATCATTCCCAGGACTTTGGCTCAAAATTGTGGAGCAAACACGATCCGTACACTGACTGCGCTGCGCGCAAAACACGCCACTGGAGGAAAAACCTGGGGAATTGATGGCGAAACTGGCCAATTGGTCGACATGAAGGAAAGAGGTATTTGGGAGCCACTTGCAGTCAAGTTGCAAACCTACAAAACAGCGATTGAAACTGCGATCTTGCTCCTAAGGATCGACGACATCGTTTCCGGAAGCAAAAAGAAGAACTCTGATAATAATCTATCTCAACCGAGTCAACCTACTGAAGAGTCGATGAAAGAGTGATTCAAGTGCTAACTAAGATTTATATTTTTTATTCAGTTTAGCTCTACTGCGTCGATTTCAAAAGTATTTTTTTCTTACTACGTTATGCTTAACTTATAGTTTGCGTTTTAACACACTTTCATTCTGATACAAATGCATTTCCACCAAATTAAGAATTACATTTATAAATAAAATATTCATACAACTGGTGTTTTTTTATTCAAGTTGAAAATCGGAAAAAAATAGGTTTAGGGCTGTTCAAGGCTGTTGGAGCAACAGATAAAAAGTAATTTCGATGAAACATATATCATTTTTAGGCCGCAAAAATACACGGTTTGAAGTGCCGCTTAGCAGGGGAGGATTTCTCGATGTGAGGAATTGTGCTAAATCACTGTTTTTAAAAAAATATAATAACGTATGGACAGACTACTCTCTAATATTTTTATTTAGTCCCCTCAATTTGGACGTGAATGTCTCGGAGAAAAAAAAATTTTTACAAAAGTAAAGTAAACTGCATGTAAAAGTTTTTTTTATTTCTATGTTGATTACATTTCGAATGGTTTTTTTTACATATATAAATATACTGGTGAGAGGAACTGTCATCGTTTATTTGCTAAAAAAAAAAACAACGAAATATTATGTTTTTCAAAAACTAAAATATGTTTATAAACATGACCAATCTGCTACAACAAACAAAAATGTGGTTGTGAATTTGTGATGTGATGTGATCACGACGTGATAGTGATTGTCATTGATACCAGAAAAACACGGGTTCGTCGCATTTTATTTAATTAAAAGTATTCATAATTTCCTAATTCCTATACATAACATAATATGTACTTAGTGCTCAGTGCCAAAAATGTTAGACAAAAAATACAAATGCATTGCACCTATATTACAAATCAGCTGATTTTTGCAAAATGGAGGAGGAAAACTTGCGCAGAAGTCATGGATTGCACCGATTACACCAAACAGAGACTGACAGACTGACAGACCACATTTTTTGAGTGGAATTCACTGTGATAAATGTGATATGAGGTTTGATTCAAGATATTATTTGAATCCTTATCTTTTCTGACAATATAAACAAACATGAAATTTCGATTCGTTACACATCGGTTAAAAAATACTTGCTTTTTCGGAGTGGAATCCACCGCTGAATATCAACTAAATATTATCCAGTTGGAAGCTATATATACATACGTGTATACTGACCACATATAATTTTTTGCTTATAAAAAAATGTTTTTTTTTTTTTGAACAATTAAGTGCATATCATAAGACTGTGACAACATTACGGAAATGATTTCCTAACTGTTTAGAAATGGAAACATCAAAATCCGCTGTGATTACTTTAATGTTTATACTCATGCTATCGGTATTTGTTGCAAACGTTGTCAATCTAATAAACGTCGATTCTAGCACTTTAAATAGTACACCCCTTTATGAGAATACACATGGAAATGATCAACGAAAACCAGAAGCAAGGAGATTCGAAATTGGAGATTCTTTCGAACATCTAATGTGGTTTTTACAGGTATGTATTGCTATATTTTATGGGTATATCAATTTCAAATACTACTGTTTACTTATAATTACTGTGGTTAAAATTTATATGTCTTTTTCTTTGTAGATTTCAGACATTCACATAAGTATATTTCGAGATCCATCCAGAATAACAGAATTGAAAGAGTTCTGCGATGAAACAGTTGGCGTTGTGAAGCCAACAGTTGTTCTCGCATCTGGTAAATAATGATTAGAATTAGATTATATTAAGGCTGTTGCAGCAACAGACAAAAAGTCATTTCGAAGTATATAGTTTTTAGGACTCAAAAATATACGGTTTGAAGTGCCGTTTAGCAGGGGAGTGTTTTTCGATGTGAGGAATGGTGTTAACAGACTGTTTTTCTAAAAAAAACTAATTTCTTTAGCTCAAATGGAAAAGTTTCGGCTAGGGTTACCAACCAAACTGGTCATCGTAGCCGAAACTTTTCCATTCGAAAAACAGTTCTCATATCAAGAGGCACTACCCTGCTAAACGGCACTTCAAACCGTTTATTTTTACGGCCTAAAAATTATACAAAATGTCTTTTTGTCCGTTCCTCCAACAGACTTAAAATAAATTTTTAGAATTAATACTATTCCCTATTTGAGAAATGACACTGCTGTATTTATTATAAATTATCCAAATGATTTAGATGTTTAACATTTCAGAGTCCATATATTTTTACATTAATTACGACCAGAACGATAGAGTTCCAAAACATGTAATATTTTTAATGTTCAGATCACGACAGTACTTTCTTTAATAACATACTGAGAAATAGTTTTCATCATTATGAAATTATTATTATTATTATTATTATTATATTTTAAAATACTTGTACAAAATGAAAAAAAAATATTTTTTTAAATATTGAAACAGGAGACTTGACTGATGCAAAAACCAGAGATAAAATGGGATCGAGACAAATATTGGAAGAATGGAAGCATTATAAGCGAGTACTAGATGAAAGCGACGTTACGAACAAGACTGTGTGGTTAGACGTTAGAGGCAATCACGGTATGAAATTTTTTACTTCCTCTCTGCAAATAAATTCAATCATACGTATCCAATTTTTACTTAGATAAATATGATGTATTTGTATATGCTGTTTCGCTAGAGATTCTAGCTATTTATTGCTTTTAAAATTTAAATTCTGAAAATGTAATAAAAATCTGATTTCAGACAACTTCAACGTTCTCAGTATAGAATCGAAGGAAAATTATTACGCAAATTATTCAGTTCAAGGCAAAAAGCACTCACGTTCTTATATGCATCGAGTCACAGTTCGAGGCGAAACCTATTCTTTCATTGCTATTGATGCATGTTTACAACCAGGACCTAGACGACCCTTCAATTTTGTTGGTGCATTAAATGAGAAAGAAATAGAAAAATTACATCGACTCGCTGAAGATTCAAGAGCAAAAGGTGGAGATTATATAATTTGGTTCGGACACTATCCTACTTCATGCATATTAGCACAATGTGAAGGTGGCGTTCGAAGCATTTTAGGTAAAAAGAAATCAGCTTATCTTAAAACTGCTTTGTGCTTGACTGTAGCTTTTGACTCTAACACCTGCCGTTTTTGTCTATCTGTAAAATAATAGAGCGGTACAGGGAAGGTTTAGTGTATCTTTGTGGTCACTACCATATGTTTGGAGGTGCAGTGCCTAACATGTACACTTTACAACAAGCTGGCTTCCTTGAATTAGAATTGGCGGATTGGAAAGATAATAGAATGTAAGCCTATCAGATTGCACTCGTTGGAAAACCTAAATGCTGTCAGGATAACTACTGGTTTTATAATCTCCATTTAAATATGATTTCCTGTGTTCATTAGTTACTCTGACTATTAGATATTGTATTACCAGAATATATATACTTTTCATATAAAATTACGAAATATTTATTTAATATGAAACTTACATGAGATATTTTTTCCAAAATAGGTATCGTCTTGCAGCAGTAGATCATGGACAGTTTTCTTTCATTGATCTAAATCATAGAGAGTGGCCTGTAGCGCTCGTCACAAATCCAAAACACGCATTGTATGCAATGCCTCAAAAAGAGGACCTTCAGTCTATTGTTGATTCTACTCATATCAGGTAATTTCAAACTTCGTTGAATAATCTGTATCCATTCACCAAATCATAATTATGTAATTTGATATTTCTATAGGGTTTTAGCATTTTCAATAGCTCGCGTCACAAAAGTCGAAGTTAAGATAGATGATGATTTATGGCTTAAGTGCCGAAACGTGAAAGGACCTCTTTACGTTTCTTCCTTTAATTCTTCCAATTACAGAAGTGGAATTCATAATATTCAGGTAAAACATATTCAATTATTTTTAAAACTAAAAAAATAATTATAGTCTATTATTTGTTTACTTAATTTTTCCTCTACAGGTTCGTGTTGCTGATATTGAAGGCAGGGATAAAACTATAACACAGCCTTTTTCTTTAGATGGTACTAGACTGTCGTTTCGAATTTTACCAAGATTAATACTCATGTCGAATGTTAGCCACATAGTAAGTAAATAGAGTACATATTAAATTCCTCTAAATTTATCTCCAAAAAGATCCATGACTCAGAAAACTCACGATTTTGATCACTTAATTGTTGTTGTGTACTCTTTGTTCTAGATAATAAATAATGGGTCATAATCTCATTTTCTTAGTTTCAGTTCCTCTTTGGAAGCATCCTTCTACTGTTAATTGTACCTTTATGTGTCCTGCGTTTTATGCATGTGATTTATGAAGGTATTATACATAATATGATTTATTATATATATATATATATATATA
>UCOK01010696.1:0-28766 GCA_900474325.1 Synergus umbraculus | reverse complement strand
GTACTGTACCAGTTGTTAATGGCCATCGGGCCAGTACTGCACCAGTACTTAAATCCAGTACCGAACTAAACCTGGCTATAAGTACTGAACAGCGTTATCATCCCAACACTCAGCCAGATCTACGCCAGTATTGGGCTTCCAGTACCACGCCAATGTTGCCTAACTCTGGCCAGTACTAGCACGGTACTACGCCAATTGTTAATTTCCACTTGGGTCGTATAAGCATTTTTATTACCGACGATTTATTCAGTCGGTCGTAAAAATTGTCTTAAGAGTGGGGAATGAATCTTCAAAAGTGACATACTATATTTAACTTGTGCTAGGAAAATTATTTGGAGAGCAACATTTGGCATTTTTTTAAACATGAAATGGCTGATACTGTTTTGGATGAAGATTAGTATATAATTGAGTCGCACAAGGTGGCTGCGATTTGTCTATCCCTGGAGGGTATCAGTGTGTATAATAAATCTTATTTACATTAAATTGACAAGCGTAGTGACGGACGCGTGTACCATTATCTCGAGTCTTCTTCGTCCCTGAATAGTCATGAACAGGTTCTCGAACCCGTTCGACTCTGGTGAGAGATAACCTATGGAAGTGCCTGTCGAGTACATTCATTGATACGCAATCGTCGTTTTCATTTATTGCCTCCTTCAGTAATTTTCTTATTGCACAAACGAGTCGAGAAGGTTCAGTCTCAGCTGCTTATTTCTTTCATTTCTAGTCACAATCTACTCCTCATAAAATGTATACTACATAATCATAAAAAAGAAAGAAAAAAACACATTAATAACGCTCGCTTGGAAAGATAGTCATATCGTCCAGGAAGACATGATTGATTGGGAAGCAAGACTACATCACGTTACAAAATTCATTTTCCTCCGTTATTATTATTATTAACTAAATCCTTTAATGAAACGCTTTTTCGTTATTAATTATTGTCATTATTAATTATTGTCGTGATTTCTGATTAATTTAGGACTTTTTGTGCACATATAAGTGTAGAGGTTATCACTTTATTGAACGTACAGCAATTTCATATCTGGTTGCTAAAGAGCAACATCCACTTCACAAATAAACGTGCCTATTATCACTTGCATGTAAAATCCAAAATAAATTGAAAGTCCGAGGTTTTTTTTCTATTAGACAAAGAATATTTAAATATTTTCAAAGCAGTAAAACTATATAGAAACGAAGTGGTTGACTAATTAATAATTAATTACCTTCCCTCAGTATTTCAAATGAAAAACTGTTTGAATTTAAAAAACACACTCGAATCAAATGCTTTCAACGTAAAACTTATCTAAAAGTATTCCTAAATCAGAAAGCCAGATCGAAAACTGAAAATATCTTGATACATTATTGAGTTTAGACTTGTGGTTATCGCGAGGGAAGTGCGTCATTTGAGGGGCTTTTTTCTCAATTCAAGACGAACGGGTGCCGAGATAATCGTGTTAACAGGGTTCTTTCTGGTTGGTCCGAATGAGGAAAAATGGTAGAGAAGACGAACGAGCCCTGACCCGAGAGGCCATTTGATAAGCCTCAACCGATTCCTGAAAAGAAAAAATCGAAATTACTTATCAGCTGGTGGCCTACGTCAATCGAGTCGCGTTATCTCTTGGCGCTGGTTAATTGCCTTTTACGAATCTCATTAACAGTGACGTTAACTTCCCGTTGTCTGACCAATCAAAATGCACGACCCATTGCAGGGCGACCCTCAAACTCCTCGCTCTCATTTGTGAGATATGTACTTTAATTTAGTCATGATGAATATTACTTTCGCTCCTTAGTAAAAACACTACGACCCACGATCCTATCTCCTCATATTTTCACCCTACAACACTTCAGCCTTTTCCCATTAAAAAAGATGATCACATTCTTCAATCGAAGGCAAATATATACCCTGATTCTTGACCCTCAATTTTTCGTTAAATAAGTTAAAGATTCTTCATTTAAAAATAGTTCCTTCTTGGAAATCCTATCAATATTTTTAACTGAACATATAATACTTGCGAATAGGAAATTCTTTCAACTCGTTAATATATTCAACTCTTTTTTTATTGCGGCAGTTATCTTTGGCTAGCTCACCTTTAAGGATAGATGCTACTTTATTTTCTAATTATTTAGTGGGATGCAGGATAATTCTTTTTTTATGGAATTCTATAGGAATTACACAACTATTAACGAGAATCTTGTTTCTTCTGGACAAGCTTTTTAGCGAAAAAGTCTTGATTACAGATATTAGAGCTCACGAGATGGAACTTCCTGAGTGTTTCTTTCGTCGTAGTTATGGTAGTATTTATATAGGTTCGTGGGAATTCATTGTCGGCCGGATGATGGCCGCGTTATTAGTTATTTTTATTAAACATAAGTGACCTTTCACCTTTTACCTCAGGCCTAACTACTATATGGACAGGTAGGCGGTACGAGTTACCCATAAGACATAAGTAAGCAGAATCCTTGACTCTATGACTAAGATCTCAACCAGGAGAACATGATAAATAATTTTCTGAAAGTGTATAATGCAGGGATTATTAGGTACTAAGTGTCGGCCAATTAATAATAATCGCGTGGATTGAACATGTAGGGCAATTAATCTCTAAAAATAGTCTACATGAAACTCATGCGTCACTACCACTCTATAGTAGTAATCGTAATTATAAAGAAAATTTTAAATATGATAGTTTCTTCGTGCAAATATTGAGAAGAATAGATGGAACTTTTGTACTTTGTTGGCACCATAAATAAATAAAATATAATTTCTGTACTCGCAGCTGACGCCAATGAATATAAAATTATATGTATCGAGCTATTCAGGCTTTCATTAGACTTTATTATAACAATTCGCTATGACTGATAATTTCAGGCACATATCCATCAATCCTCTTTTAGAATAATAATACAGCAATTGATAAATCTTAAGTGAAAGAGCTCCCATCATTGTTTTTTTTTTAGAAAAAATTGAAAGTAATCATTATTGAGTGAAAACAAATCCGTAAAGATGAAAGATTGAAAGTGGAATTTGATTGATACCTTGTCTTTTATTTGGAAGATTATTCAAGAAGTTCGTGTTTGCATGATCCGGAAAATGTCGTTTTGTTCTTTTTATATTTGATGAATCAACTCACTTTCTATATGATACTTTCTCATACATGAGGTTTCTGAAGGTGAAGGAAGTGTGACTTTCTATGTGGAAATTCACAATTACTTGTTTTGCAATTGATGATTATATTTCCCAATGTGTCTTTCAATTACAAATATTTTCAACTTTAAATAAGCACTTGAAGTTTTAAGTACCTCAAATTGATGATAATTTGATATTAATTGTACTTTCTACTTAAGGGATTTGAATTTCGAATCTTGTTGTTTACAAGTTCGTTGAATTTGAATTGT
Source organism: Synergus umbraculus (assembly GCA_900474325.1). Lineage (NCBI taxonomy): Eukaryota > Metazoa > Arthropoda > Insecta > Hymenoptera > Cynipidae > Synergus > Synergus umbraculus. Next base: position 25,373 of record UCOK01010696.1, on the reverse strand, counting down.
GGCATTTCAATTAAACGAGGGTCTGTCCTGGGGACCAGGAGTCTGGAGACAAATGCAAGCAAGCAACTCTTCAGAGTTCGATGACAAAGATAGACGTCTAATAATTTCGGTCGCAAGAGTGACATCAGTGGCGACACCAACGAGGGTTGGGACATTATGACAAGAAGGGACCAGTTGACCCCACTCATTGTTTCTAATCCCACAATAAATTGAAGCAGCTGTACGGACAATTGATACAAATTTACGTACAGTCCGACTCAGAAGGCGCCTGTCTTTTTCTTTATGCTAGATTAAGCAACTGTATCAACTCTTTCATTATCGAGCACAGAAAAAACCAGTTGATTAAATTTATCGTATCTATTCCTGATATCAAGTCTGGCCGATTATTCATAAAAATAGTAGATTAGTAACAAATGTGGGGAACAAAACTTCAAATTTTAGACCGATTGCACGATTCCAAGTGATAATGATTACCCGTGATTACAAGTAATTACAAGTCATTCTGATTCAGTTTCCAACCTTTATTATTAAAATGGCTCTACTCGTTTTGAAATTCGAGAAATTCATCCCGAATTATCGATGGAAAGAGAAACGGTGACGTTCCTTTCGGGACAACGAGACACTTCGTATTAAATTATGTAAATTGTAAATACAGAATGGTTTTTTCTTAGTTCTCACCCTATTTTAAAACACTCCCATTTTCCTGGAAGCTAGGGAATCCTAAATTCTAATTCTACACGATTCTAATGTCCTGTCTTTACGGGACGAAGCACGTAACTTGACAAGTAAACACGGTGTAACGACAATAGACATTACATATGCTGGAGGTGGAACGTCGGGGAGGAATTTTTTTTCCTTCGTTTTTTCATCATTTCTTGTTTGTGCCCTGAGTTGACATCAATGTCACGTAGCAGACTTCCTATGGGAGTGCGTGCTCTCCTGAATACGTAAAGCTTTTGGACCGATCTTGAATCTCAAGGTGCAAAGGAACTATCGATCCTTCATTAGGAGAGAGAACAAGTTTGATTTGTGACATATATGGCAACTTCTCTTCATAAATACCTAATCCTAAAAGTAATCTACCTGTTATAGGAAAAAATGTATGATAAATACTCATTATATTGAAATACTATGGTAGGATAATATTATATTGTTAATTGGCCAGTTGTTGACTCAAAAAATGTAAGATTGTATATAATCTTATATTTTCTGAGTCGCAATTACTCTTTTTCACGTGATCTCCAAGTTTTTATTTGATACTGTTTAACGATACATTGCTGATAACAAATCGATTTCTCGATAGAGACTGAGGAAAATCCAGAAAAGGTCGTCTTTGTTCAATAGCAACAATGAGAACATAAATACGCACATATTTTGCAACTACTCCACCCAAACACGTACTTATTTTACGATTCAACAGACACTCTAAATCGACTCTGACAGATTCTGAGGAAAAAATCCTCAATTTGAATTGCCGAGACTTGATTTCTTTTTCTCTTGTCACATAATTCAACAGAATTCGAAGAAAAGGTGTTTTTGTAAAAAATTATTAACTTATGTTTATATTTGTAGATAGTATAAAACATACATGAAGATTATAGAGAAGATAGAATATTGTTTAAAATATTTTTTTCTCCATTTACTTATCACAATTTCAAATATTCCCCGTTCTTGATTGATTGGAAATTACGTCATTATCATTATGTATACGTGACATTACTTGCGTACATCTAGACTCGACATCACGAAACCGCAAATAATCACTAAAAACCACAAACTTCGAATACTTTGTTGCATATTGCACAAACACTTAAGTGTATGTGCATATTTTTATATATGTTTGCTAATCTGCATAAGAACTTGTGATTATTAGAAAATGATGATTGCATCCTCCATTGTATAACATAATTCAGGATGTGTGATACAGTTCCTCAAGTGCGAGAAAATGTAAAATTAGGTTTAAGTACATTTAACCTGCACATATACAATAAAATCATGAGATAGCGTATGATAAGCCCGCAAGGCTACTAATAATGAGGGCTATTCGCGAGAAGATTTCAAGGAAAGAAAATTATCATCTAAAGCTAAACGAAAGCCATGAGAAATTTACAAGGTCTTTTCACTTGTAAGAGTAGGTGTAATTTTAGGTGAATGAATAGTGTGAAAAAAGAAGATATATGAATTTTTATGAATTGAAGTTTTTAAATAGACTAATATGAATAATATGAATCTTATTATAATCACAAAGACTACTTCACTTTATAGAACACCGAGGAAAATGTAAAAACTTGTTTTCTTTTGTTAAATGAGGAATAAAAAAAAATAATATTGTTTATTTTAACACGGTCTTGAACCACTGAAATTGAACACTTTAAAATTCAAAGCATATAAAATGGATTTTCAATTAGAAACGTTCAAGATTCTATTATTTTAACAAATTATTTGTCTATACCGTGGAAAGTGTGAATGACTACTTAGTCTTATCCTTATAAGTATATCTAATATACCCATTAGAGGAAAGGGTAATACATTCAAATGTATGCTTATACTTATATAAACATGTATTCGTATAAAGCATATATTAATATACTTTTAGCAATAACACGCAATATCATTGTGTGTGTAAACGGGTACATAAAATGTAAAATCATGTGGGCGTGCAAATGAACTGGTACCATGTATCAAGAAGGCATATGGCGAATCATATTTATAAATGAGTAATGGACATGAATCCTTATGAAAACACATACTTATATGTACTCTAAGTGTATAACTGTATATATAAAAACATATATTTTCCTATGACTTTAAACTTTTGCATATCAATGCATATTAAGTGTCGGATTAAACTAATTGAAAATTCCTTCCCTTAAAGAATTTAAAATATCTTAATTTACTCTATAAAGTAGAAAAACATACTTTATTATGTAACTGGCTATTTTTTTTTGCAAATAAATTGCATTAAGAAAATTTCATTCAAATTTGTATAACTTGTTTTCACATCTCGGTTTCTTCTCACGCAAATATACAATTATATACATTTATATACTTTTCATCATTCTTCCAATAGTTTTATCTTATTTTCTACTCTATCTTACTTTTCTATCATGACCTCTGATTTTTTATATTTACTTTATTTGCGCTTATATATAACAAGTTATGGCTGTACAAGGGATTGATAACAGGTTCTGTAGTTAATTTATGATCGAACAATGGATGTGATTTTTTGCATTAAGCTTCTATGGTAAACAGCTATTTCATGTCATTTGAACGAGAATGTTTTACATAATAGCCTTTTGCTCTTTATCGACTTTGTAGCAGAAAATGCGTTTTACTGTCTTATCAATTATCCATTAAAGCGATCAGTTATCACAATGTAAGACTAACACTTTCAGTGTTTGATTCTTGCTTCTCATAAAACGTGAGTAGTAAGTACATTGACATATATTCTTTGTAGTGGAAAATTTTTAATTATCAGATGTTCTTGCACAATTTATAGCCGCGTTAAATAGTGTGAGTAATTTCTAATGTATATTATGCCACTTTAACATAGTTTTTCTATTACTATTGCTTAAGTGGCATAATATACATTACTATATTTCCCTACATTTTTAGTATCAATATTCAAAATTTTATAATGTTAGAGTCTACATGACGCTAATAAAGTATACGGAGAAGATAATTTTATATCTTCTATTTTAATGTCCAGGTTTTATGTTTTCAAATTCAAAGTCGAAGCCATTATTGCGCCACTCTCTAAATGATCTTGGCATCGCAGAATCGCAAATTAAGTCTCCTGTTCTATACTATACCTATATATTAACCAGCGGACATTATGCATATTGCTTTTGAAATGGCGTCGAGGTATACGACCGCATCAGAGACGAGAGTAGAAATTATTATTTTAAAAAAATATCTATATCGCTTAAATATTTTTTAGTGGAAGTTAAAAATAAATTTTAGAGCAATAAAAGTATTAATAGAAAATATTAATATCTCAAAAAGGATGTGTTTTAATTAATAATTAAATATGCTAAGATAGTGTATTTAAATACAAATTATGTAATAAGTGATTAAAGAACATGTAGATCCACAAATTTGGTAATTAAGAGTTTCCTTGTAATTATACTTTGGAGGGCTTTGAACCTCTATGGAAAATTCAATCCGATGTCTCTTCAAGGAAGAGCTCTTTAGGATGCATGATGGTGGAAAGCATACGCCAAGGTATTTCAGTCTGAGATATCTGAGGATTTATCTGTTTGTTAGTATGTCTAGTTTTTTATAAATTGATGAATTCTAAAAACTCAAAAACGACAAATAGTTATCTCAACTTTCTTGTCTGTAGCTTACACAACTCATTACTCATTTAAAGAAAAAAATTTGTCAGATTGCTCGAAAACAAAATAATTTTATAGAGTCAACTATTTTTTCTAAATTATTTATTATTAAATTGTATTTAATAGGCTATTATTTTAATCAGTAACGGTATTTCAAGATAAATCTTATACTTCTTTTTTGTTCAAATGAAAGATTCTTAGATTATTCAAATTATTATACTGCAAAGTAAACTTGAGAATACTAAATATATTGTGAAAAACGAATTTTATATATGCTTGGTCGATTAAATGAATTGCCTCGTGATTAAATCGGCGCGGAAATTAAGAAATTCATATATACGTAGAGAGGTCCAAGGCGAACTAGATGAGTATGTGTCGTATTAGGACTAAAAGTAAAACGCGTAGTTGTTTACTTGATTATAATTTATACAGATAATTTATGCAGATATTGGTGACTTAGGCATATGAAAAATTCAAACTATGCATCCCATGTAATAAGCTTGTTATAAAAATGTGCTATACTTATTTTAAAGTGTAAATAGATCAATTACGACAGTGGATTAATTGTGTCAACAGATTGATTGATCAAATAAACTGCTTGAAAGAGATTTTCAGTTCGATTTAGTGATCAGGCAAAATTATATTTCTGATTAAATTAAATTAGTTACAATTTTTGCGATCTCTTGATTAATGATCTACATGTCTCCAGTAATACCTTTTTTTTAAACGAGTCACTGTCATAAAAAAAATGTTCATGGCTTATTGGCATCGGTAATTAATTGAAGCTGAATAAAAGATAATAAATGAATCCTTCTTTATGGCATTTATGACAACGATTTGCAATCTTTGATAAGAAACCAGTTTCTTATTTATTGCCTTATGATTCAAGAAATCTAATGTATACAGGAAGTCTACTAAAAATTTCACGCTTTATAATAATTATTATCGAAAGGCTCTTAAAATGTGATTAAAGCTAATTTGTTAAATCGTTACATGAATATCATATCTATGTTATATACATTATGATTTAAGGTTTCAGACTGTTATCTAATAAAGAAAATTACGAGAGAAAACCTTCTTTTTTGATAACGAGAAGTTTGAATAATTATTAGAATCAACCGCATTGAGTTAATAAGATCGCATATATGGCTAGTACTTTAACAAAGGTTACTGATAGACTTAATTCCCTCCAGCAGTGTGATATACGAGTATTAAGTCTTGGCGTTGATTGCTAAAGATTTATGCGGAAGCCGATTGCTGACGTCAGTCGCAGTGTTAAAGGAACGTGAAAATAATGCCTCAATTATATGCGCCAAGTTCTCATTAGTGGTTTATTTTCAATCAGCAGAGAGCAATAAGGAGTGATCCAGATGATTTAAATAAATTTGAATATTCACTCATGTTTAACTGCTGATATAGTCGACCATCTCATTGGGTGATTTCGAGCTCCACAGAGACGCTTAGTATAATTGCCCTTAAAACCTGTAGCAGCAGAATTATCTGTCACCGTAAAAGAAGGTTGGATGAAAGCTATTAAATACAAAGTAGCTACTTCAAATAATTGCTCTCCTTAAATTAGCTTTCAGTATGAAAATTGCGCATTACAATGCATTATACATTCTTCATACAATATCATGACTTTATTTTTAAAAGTGAAGGAACATCAAAAAATTATTTCAAAGGGTCCATCATGTAACTTTACCATTTTTTGTGATAAAAAGGTTCTAACTATCTTGTTGGAAAATAAAGAATAATAAAAATTGCGAAAAGAACACTACGAGGGGTTCCACTCTATACTGATATGGTATATAGAAATACATCCCACTCAAAAAGGGGAGTGAAGAGGGTTCTTGAGCAAAGTGTCAGTAGCGAATTTGTGCCTCGTTCGAAAATGTCCTGCATAACGAAAGGCCGAAAAAAATAAAAGGCTGGATAAAGCCCGAGGGGTCCGAAGGGAAGAAGTAAGAGTCGTCGGACGGGTTTTGCTACCCCCGGGGCCATCTTGTACTCCTCCTTTTTAGCTGGTCCCTCCTTTTTTTTTCTTTCCTTTTTATGTCTCCCTCCCCCCTCTTCCACTCTCTTTACCCATCTCTGTTCCCTCGTTTTACACGCAGCCGTGAATTAACGAGCAAGGACGTTGTCCGAGAACCGACCTCTTTCATTTTCCACCATCCACCCTGATGAGGAATGGCGACCACGAGAACTTGGATGAATCCTTTCAAGAGCGAAACGCAATATATTATCCTGAAATTAATATCCTTGTTGTGAATTTCAATCATATTCAGGGTTCTTCGACTCTTCAATCTCGGGTCGATTATTGAAATTTTTTCACTTTGCATATTATTTACTTAAGTTTATTCCTTTAGATTTCATGATTATGATGAAATTCTGTTGAGAGGTCGACAGCTTTCTGAAATTGAGGCTTAATTAAGGTATTAAGCAAGTATTTCTGTATTTTTAATGGATGAAGATTGCCATCGGTTACATTAAATTGTTTTTCAAGCATGCGATTCGTACATTTTAATATTTTATCAGTACATTTTATCAGTGATTTTTAAAGACTTTGTGCAGATGTAATGAGGAACTTTCTTGGTATGAGACAGTTTTTAAAATTTATTGAACCTATTTTTGGTTGCTGGTTGATAATTTTTTATGACACCGAAGTAAAAGAGAGGAAAGTCTCAAAGCCTATATTTTTTTATCGAATGGATGTAAGTAAAACATATAATAAGGAAGAAGGGAGTTTTCAGCACAAAATAAATTAACAAACCAATGAATCAAATTTATTTCGATGTTCATTAAGATCCGAACAGACAACCAAATTTGCCCAGCTCCCGAAAACAAGTTTGAATTATAAAACACTCGTCCCATAAAAAGATGTCCCGATAAAAATTCTGTCCAAACGTCAATTACTACAGCTGATACATTTTGTCCGAAACTCTTAAACGAATTTAAGCCACAAGAGACCCATCGACGATGAGAGGGTTAATTTCCATCTTTATCCTTGTATCTTTATATGCACGTGAAACGCCGAGAGCCATAAGGGGTTAATTTTAATGCTGCACGCCTTCTATGCCTTTCATGTTCTTCTCTCATCTCACTTTTATATTTTATCTCATCTCTTATTCTCTCTTGTGTTGTTTCTCTCTCTCTCACACATTTGATCCGATTGCACTTTTCGTTCTTACCCCTACCAATAGCTTCATAGTGTCCTAATGAAGCGAGATAAGAGTTTATCTTATATGACTAAGCTAAGCGATGCCTTTCAAAATTGTGCGTGTAAGTCATAGTCATCACGCCTCTTGGTTTCGTCTCGAGTAATCTCGTTTCACGACCGGAGAGGCAAAAAAATCTCGAGAAAAAGTTACCCGAGTCGTATATGCATAACTTTTCTGAGAAGAGAGGATACGACCTTATCCGCACCACTGAAGGAAATATGGTGGAGCCATATTTAACCGTAAAATATGGTTGGCCCTATCGCGCTTATCCTTGTAGAGAAATGAGTTAGCCGTGAAATTATAGTGTGTTTAACGATTGTTTCAGTCCTCGTTTCGGTCGTAAATTTTGTTTTTGACTTCTTCATTTATAATTTCAATTTTATAATTCCCGATCAATAAGCTGCTTCCAAATAATGAGTTGCTAATGAAACATTATGTAGTATAAATTAAAAGTACTTTAAATTCTGTTTAAATGATATTATAGATTTTGTAAGAAATGCCTTAAGTAAAATATAAAAATAAACATTGCTGGAGTGGATAAGAGACAATTAATTCAAAGTGCATGTTGCAGTATGGATGTCGGTTAAATATATTTTTATTATCGAGCGCATTCGAGTCAATTTATGGCAATTAAAGCGCCCGTATTTCAGTAACACGCGATCTGGCTGTATACAAAGACCAATTTCTAAATCGTACGGTTGCCATATCGTGTGATGCGGGTGCATCATATACGAAGAATCGGAAAATGACCCCATGCCCCTTCATTTGATTATGGCCACGTTCCCCTTATGTCGAGAATCCCCTTTATAGTTCCCACAGATAAATGTTTTTTTGATTTACATTTCAGCATATTAGAATGGATATACTTTTTGTGAAAGAAGAGAATACAATGACGATCGAATGTTCTACAATGAATCTTAATTAATTATTGACTTCTATATTAAATCATGTACTCGTCTTTTTTGCAGCTATTACTTAATAATTATCGCACTTTACTCTCCATTATTTTTTCCTGCTAGGTAATAATCTTGATTACTAGAGAGATAAAATTGCAGAGCGATGAAATAAAAAAATATAAATTACAGAGGATCATAATTTGTGATTAAATCAGAAACTCATCATGCTATACTTTGGTATTATGCGGGTTGGAAAAGTGGACTGATGTGGCAAACGAGAGATTGTAGATTTCATTGTAACGAACGCGTTTAAATTTGCACCATGTGACAACCTTGGTGAAACAAAAAACGATTTTGTGTTATAACATTGTTGTACAACACGCTACTGTTCGCATTGTTCATAAATTGTTTCTTAGAAGCATGCTCTCGTGCGAGGGTGACGAATTTATTTAACATTTTTTCTGCAAATGAGATAAACAAGGAAAAAATGATACAATTGATATATCCTTGAGAATTGTGTGCCTTATTACTTTTTATCATCTGTTACTATAATGTGAAATGGTTTATTTAAAGACAATTAATTCCACTTCAATAATGAATCGCGCCTACTTCATCTTTTTTTTCTTATTGTATTTCACATTTGGAGCCTGTCGCCTGTAAAAATCAAACTGCAAATGAAGAAAAAAGACAATAAAGCGATGAAAATAATACAAAATACAAACGAATCCAGAACCGTTTTTATCGATACGCCCGACCGGTTGGTTTCGACCTTTAACGTGATCGGTCATGTCATTTGTGCACGTATGTATGCGTTATTATCAACAACACGGAAGTCACTTCCGGTCGCATCGCAATGCTTCCTTCCGGTTCCGTTTATTATTGCGAGGCATCGCGTGAATGGAAATATATGTGATTGCACTTGTTTGTGTACATTGGATGCAAAATTTGAGCGAAAATATTTTCACTTTCGTGTCATTACCTTCGCCTTCTCATCATCGCTTTACTTTCTGCTCGATGCAGGTACTCAAAACATTGTTGCATAAACGTCATCGTTAACCGTGAAACTAACTCGCGTGTCTTGTCTGCTTCAGTGATTGGGTGCTATAATTTATGATGCGAATTTGATGGGGAACAAGGTCAAAATATATTACATTCGTTACTTTATACATAAAATTAAACTTGAGAGAGATATAAAGTAAAATAAATGAAATATTTTAGTATGACATTACAGCAATTTCGTTGAAAGTATAAAATTTTTTATGACTGCCGAGATACTTTGGTTTGACTTTCAATCCTTTCTTGTACATATATATGTATTGTATAAAGATATTTTTAGATTGATATAAAATTCTCGCTTAATTCTGTATTTTGCAGAGAGCTGCGTTCGAATTTGAAACGAGCATTCGTGCAGCAATGCGTCTTTTTAAGCATTCCGCTCATCTTTTGCGAGTGATTTGGATTTCCTTGGGTTGGCTCGCGAGTCCTCGAGTCTTTTCAAAATAGAGTCCTTATGCTAAACTGCGGTCGTGAAATTTTATGGGAACTTGCAAAAAACTATTCTTTGGCCATGAGAGCAAATATAGGGGGAGACAAAGGCATATTAAAGATTCAGAAAACCTGTTAGTTGCTCTTTGTAAATTTAAAAGCATTCGAAAATTGATTTTGCTTTTGTTAGTTAAAGTTATAAAAATATATTCTCTAGATTTAAAAAGATTTAATTTTAACTCAAAACGGTGAGAGTTGTGTTAAATGTAATATTCTGTTTGGTAAACAACATCTTGTTAGCCCAGATAAAACATGCAAACTGTGTTATCACCAGACGAATACGCTTTTATGACTAATTCCTATCACTCTTTCAGACAGAAGTGAAAAATTTCATTCGTGCAGTGTAACACGTTTCATGCATCTCGCTTTTCAAGACTCGTGCAGCAAAAAGTCAATTATTTACATGTTTTCCTTGATTTATGACATTATCATTTCTACACTTTATTTTTATTCTTTTCTCAATTTGATCATTCATTGGAATCGAATCACATAATTTATAATTGTTATACAGTATGAAATACTGCTCTCTAAAACTGAATCAGTCAAATTCCACTGATTTTCAGTGACTCTTTTCTCACGATTTTAATCAGTGAAAATTCACTGAGAATCAGTCAAAAGTCACTGAAACTTTCAGTCATCTTCACTAAACTACTAAAAATTTCAGTGACTTTTCACTGATTTCCAGTAGATTTTTCACTGATTAAAATCGTGAGAAAAGAGTCACTGCAAATCAGTGGAATTTGACTGGTAATCAGTTAAATTTGACTGATTCAAGTTTAGAGAGTGATCATTTTTCTTAAATGAGGAAAATTTCACATTATTAAAAGATGTATAAAAAGTATAAAATAATCTCCTGGAAATATTTTTGAATAGATCAGCTTTGAAAGAAGCTCACACTCCCGAGCCCACCTGTTCACACCTGAAACCCTTGAGATGATTAAATTTGACCTTCTCTATCGAGAAATTTCACCTCTCATTAAAGATTAAATGAAAAAGGTCGACTCATCGATAATCGAGTACCAAAAGTGGTGGGGATATTGCGTGGGTGTCGAGCACACCGGTTTCGACTTTCGACCTTCAATGCGTTCATGATGTATGAAAGATTGGAGAAAACCGCAGGGGTCAGTGAAGTCACCAAGGGTGGTTTTGGGCAGCCCTCGAGCCTATTGGACACCTGCGAGGATCTCCACAGGAAAAAGAAGGGTAAGTCTTCCAATGAGGAAAAAAAGGCCGAGGAAAAAATTGGGCCCCATCGAGGAGGGGAGACCGGTTCGTCTGGTCCTTGATTTGAAGCCGTGCCAAGTCTTTTTTTAGTTTTTTCACTTCTCCTCCTTTCTCCCTCAATCTTGTCCGCTCTCCCCCTTTCTTGATTCTGAATCATTCCCTCTTTTCTTTTCTCTTTTGCCCTCTGAGCCCCTTTTATTTCTCTGAACATTAAGGGCGTTGGCTATATCGCCACCGAAATCACCATTCTTTGTTTACTAACAAATCCGGGACCTGAGGCTCAATCAGAGGCCCTGGAACGAATGATTTTTTCAAGAATATCTACGCATGAGTACAAATACAAGTTCATATGTTCTACTTGTTAATAGTTTTATTTTATCGAACAAAAGTGCAGCCAGATATACTGGCTTAACGAGTTTTTGCTACGGGAGCATGATAGCTGCTGCAATAACGGGTGCAAATAAAATCGCCCGACACTAATTATGAGGAGGGAAATGCAAATGAGGATATGTATATGTATATATCTGAGATTGTAATTGTTTTTTAAGAACGAGTTCTTTTTTTCAGGAACCTTTTGTGAGAAAATATTATTGAAAGTCATTTGCCGCATGTATAATTGTACATGTCCGTTTGAAATGATATTAGGTATAAGATAGTGGCAATTTAAAAATTGTTAAATTTTAATTGTTATCCGCTTCAGATCGTTAAATATGTGTAAGGAGAGTTTTGCTTTCTAGATGTACGATTTATGCACATGGTATTTATTGCAAGTAAACGTGTATGCATACTACAAAGTATCTAAGAATGATGATTCTCTTCACCTTCGTGGAGTATGAAAGGCTAGCGCGGTTAAAGATAGTATTTATCTCGGTTTTGATGAAAAGATTGTTATGTACGCTAGCGATAAAAGCACATGAATCTAGTCCAAGCAGTTACATCGTTTATGTTATTGATAAAAAAAAAATTAAAAGCGAAGGATACACAGCATGGTCACTTCTGATGTCCGTGATAGGATGTGATTAAAACGTTATAATGAAAATTAAACTCCACTTAAAGAAATATACATTTTGCAAGAACTCGGCAATAACGTGGTGTGAAGAAATTACGTAAAGTAATTATAGCTATATTGAGAAAACGTGTCAATTTTTCATTCAATATAAGAAAGTTTTCAAGGATTGTTAAGTTTTGAATGAATGTAAAATGTTGGCATTGTAATTATAAAATAGAGGAAAAACTGATGCATGGCAGTACTTAAATGCAAAATGAGTAACAAGACTCGGGTTTCCTCGAATTTTCAAGAATTCTCGGTCTAAAAACTCGCGCCGCAAGTTTTCAGTTTCACTGAACTGAAGTCAGAGCTACGTTTGGAAAGCAAAAGTTGCTGCAGCATCACTTGCAGAAGAAGAGGCCTTTTATAGTTTCTCGGTTGGTACCGAGACGTAAGGCAAGTTCGAAAGCAACTCTCGTTTTTACGATCTCGGTTGCTATATGTATATGTCTATACATATACATTATTTACACAAATATATAGATCCATGTGTCTGTATGTAAGTTGGTACGCATATGTAAATTGTGTAGGTACACGATTCATGCAATGTGAGCGAACAACTAGCAACTATAGTGTATATAGTTACATAGTTATATGGTTATATGTATGGTACATAGTGTATAGTATACATATGCAGTAAAGCAACTTAACCGAGCCAGGGAAAGTGGTGTCCTACTTGTGCGGTGTATACCAACACCGGGACGCACTAAAGAATGCACTTACACAAAGCTGAAGACTCCTTTATGTAATCGAGCGTGTAACTCGGAGTGTGTCGCAAGATTCCATGAATGAATCGCCAACTGCAAGCAAAGACGGTGACGGATCGATCAATGACGATTCGATAGACAAATCGTGGATTGCTCTTCCGAGATCGATTGCAGATCGATTTGCCGACAACTACGAATCGAGACTTCCCTCTTTCATGAGGAAATAACCGCAGACTCTGAGCTGATGTCTGATCTCAAGGCAGATTAGGAATTCGAGAGGATCAAGATTCAATCTTGTGTCTTGTTTTTATTCTGAGAAAAAATTTTTGTTTCAGGGAACTCAGAATGCACACAAAGCCTGATTAATTGAAATATGATTGAGATAATTAGGTAGTTTCAAATTAAGAAAGAAAAATTATGTCTTCGCTTTATTAAACAAATATCTTTTCAACTAGACATTCAAAACCTCTTCTATACTTTCACTTTCCATAGAAATTTAGAGTAAAAATATATTTTTATCTCATATAGTATGTTTATATTAACATAAAATAGTAATATTCTTAACTGCAACATCTCCAATCCTCTTACATAAGAATTTTCGTTTAATAATTTATAATATAAACGATTCATCCAGTATTTAGATGTTTGAAATAACTATTGCACAAGCGTGAACAGTAATTAACGATTCAGAAATACTACATCCATTGAGCCATTATGACCAAATCAGTAAACGTGCCAATGAAATCGATAATTCGTTAAACAAATTAAAAAGTAGTAAAACTTGAAGAAAGTGAATCCACTTTCTATTTCAACAGTGATGTATTTTATGTAAAAAACTGTTGAAATAAAAACGAGAGTATATTATACTTTTACAGATCAGCTTTTTATGTAGAATCTGAAATTCGGAAGGTAAGAAAATAAGTTGAATAATTAATTAAATTAAAATTCATTAAATTACTTGTTTGGTGATATTTATATAAAAATTGAGAACTTTCAATGTCATTCACTTTTACTTTTGTAGACATTTTGTGAATTAAAGACCTGTTAAAATATTCCTGAAAATTTTACGAAACGTTTGTGATAGGAACCTTTCAGTCGCAATGATTTCTACTGGAGTTTCCGCTCTGGTTCCGAGAGCTCGTAATCATTTTCCAGCAACCGTTTTTAACAGTCTGAACTTTACATGAATTTCTCGTTAGTTCATTCAAGAATTAGTTAATGACTTTTTGTTAAAATTATCCAAGCGAACGTAATTCAGTCAAGTCTCAAAGTTTTCTTTAGATTTACAAATTTTCTTGACAAATTAAAATATAGAGCCCAAGATTCATTATTACAATTTATAATTTATATTTTATTTTAAGCTTACATTTGGAAATTAATAGATATTTCCGTTATTCTCTTTAATCGAGATATCACAAAGTGACAGTCAAGATTAGAGAAGATTACCTGAGTGACGCCTGTCGTTGAACTTCTTTCAATAAAAATGATTCCGGTAGTTAAGATACATCAAAATGTCGATTAATAAATTTCGAGAAATGTCTCCACTTGAAGAAGAACTCTTATCATTTATGTAAGTCGAAATAATGCATCAATGAGAATTAATAACCTATATTCATTTAATCGATCACCAACTCTTGTTTATAATACCTGTAGAATCTAAAAATCATCAAAGATAACTTAATTTGACATTCAATTGAGCTAAAGGTACCAAAAAATAAAATCTGACTTCTATTTTGTTTATAAGCTTGTCTTATCAAATACTTTCTATAATTTCATCAGAATCTTGTAGTAGGCAAAGGCAAAAGTCAAGATTATTAAATTATTGGTTTATTGACAAGAATCTGTGAATGTTATTATGAAAATCTTTACCAATTTGTAGGCGGAAATTATTATGACGAAATATTTTCCTATTTTAATCATTTCACGTTTTGTGGACTCAATATTTTCAATAACAATATTTCTGAAAGCTATTTTTAATAATTTATATTAAATTATCCAGATTTTATTTTATGTTTTCATAAAGTCAAAAGAAAGTGAACCAACTAAGTCCCAATTTTTCAATAAAAACTGATGCAATGCGAAACACTTTTCTGAAAAAAGAATCATATAAACTTCGAGATGAATTTTCTGAAGGAAATTATGCATTGCTGATGGATAGAAGGGTTCGATTAAAGAGGATTTTTTTACAAGAAGCAGAGGATCAAGAAAAGATGATGAGGGAACTTGGATACGCCTATATTCCTACACAACCGTGATAATAATTATTATCATTACAATACGCATTTCTCAAGCTTCTCATTATCTTTTCGATCTTGACCGATTTAAAATCGTAAGATTTCTAGAATGTTATTTCGAATCGACAATTAATTACCTTACTAAGAGTAAATATCATAAAAAGCAAAGGAAATTATTTGGCTATTTTTTGTATTTGTTTTTAGACTAACAAAGCATTTATTTTAATTTTTCTAGGTTTCTTCGCTTAGAAGAATATCATTTAAATATAAATTGCAGAAGCAGAATATTTATCAGGAAAATTAATGTTTATTATACGTCATAGATAGCTACACTATGATAGTCGCAATACAAGTTTATCAGTGAGAGGCATAAATAAAATATATATATATATATATGTATTATCATTAGATAGATATCTTACATGATGACGAAGAGAAGAAAATAGAAAGATCCTCGCGCTCATTAATAGGTATGACTTTGGTAAATGTTCATTCCAAAAAGAAAAAGAACAGAGAAACAATTTTTCTTCTCTTATAGACTTTGTGCTGAGAAAAAGGCATCAATTAAAATGAAAGTCTCACATTTCTCCTTCTTTAATCTTTTCAACTTTACAAGAAAATATCATTCTATTTTCTAATCAACTACTAATTACATCCCCTTTAAAAATCGTATCTTTAAATTTTATTTCAAAATCTTATAACTTCAATTTTCAATCATTTTAACAGTATTAAATTCCCTTTTCTCAACCTTCAGATTTCTCATTTCTACATTCACATTTCTGGTATTTACACAATTTGCGGAATGCGTAATTTAAAGGTTCCTAACACGAAACGCTTATCATTTATAAAAGAAAATTCTACAGACACTTTCGTTCTCCTGCGATCTAAGCTCTTCGATTTCTCGATTTGCACTTTCTTTCAAAACTTTCTACAACCATTTTTTGTTCACTCGTCCAATCACTTTGCAACAATATCTGTACTTTCTATGGACGGCATTTGTCGCATGGAGTATATTATTTCGCGAAGACAAGAGACCTTTAATTCACTAAAAAGTTAACGTTTATAATTTAATGTATAATAACACATTTTTGTGCGTATGCATGAACACTTAATAAGTATGAAGCCTAATTAAAAGATTATGTGTATAAACTTCTACAAACAATAAAAGATTATAGAGATTTCTATTTTGATCGCTACCCTTAGATAATGTCGATTTATACACAAATATTTTTGAAATTGGTTGTCAGCAATAATTTATCTGATAATAATTCCTTATCTATCAAGTAATAATATTTGGCATGGCAACATGAACAGATTTTGTGCGTAGCGTTTTAAACCATATAATGCTTAAATTATAACTTATTGTTAAATAGATTCTAACTCGATAATATAAATGATTATATTTTAATGTGGACCTTAATTATAAGGCTTTAATAAAAATGGGAATGATTGAAATTACTTGAATAAATAATTATTGTTGCTACAATGTACACATTTATATGTTCACTTAATTTAATACTTTCGTAATGAAATACTTATAAAATTGTGTCTCTTGTCTTCGACACCATATTAGATTTTCCCCAAAAAATAATTCGGTCCAGGTCTAATATTTAAGTAAAGGCATCACATATTAACTCGAATTAAAGTATTACTCAATTTTTAAGCGAATTTAACATCTAATTTTAAATTTAATAAATTACTTTAACATTATTTAAAAACCCTGATTCTATTCTCTATAAAAAGAAACTTAAAAGAATCGAATCTTTCTGTAACTTTTCGATTTATTTCTGTGCATAAAAGCTTGTCTAAAAATAGTATTTTCGTTTCAATTTTTCAAAAGAGGTAATATATTTTGTTTTACAATTGAAGTTCATTATAGTCTGAGATTTTTTTTACTAATCTTCGGCGTTTTCGTTGATAAGAATTTGATTCAAACTTTTCGTTAACATCGAAAAATCGTAAGTAAGAAAAAGGACAAGATAAAAATTCGTATGTACAATCGAACACTAAAAAACGTGACAGGTTGGTTGGGAACCGCTGTTCAAAACCGAAAGTCGTCCTGTTGGTGTCGATGAAAGTGATTTCAAGTCTCATTTTTTCCGTCCTTCCTTATTTATCGGTCAGTTGGTGGGAAAAACTTGATATCGCAAAGTTCCGGTGGTCACTTCCGCCCTGGAGAATTTAATTTACAATCCACTGTAAAACACTGGTATCAGCACCTCCTATCGATACCAAACGGGTATCATCCTGCAGGAAGGCCACATTCGTCACGTGACTTGAATGACCTCCATAATTGTGGTGAAGAGACTGAAAAAAAATAATGTTTCACAATCAACCTTTCGAAATTTGATTTCCAAATTAAATATGAGATCGGTCCTTGGAGAATGGATAGGGATTAATTTTTACAGATACAGGTCATGGGTATAAAATTCTATATTGTATAGGAAAGGGATTTGAATTGACGAAGAGATTAAATGAATGCAAGATAAAATTTGTAATTGATAATTATAAGTATGTAGTAAAAAAAATAATAAGAAATTATAACTTTTATGTTGAAAAGGGTAATCAAAGTACAATAATGAAAAGTAATAGCAAAAATACTTTGTTGTACTGTTTTTGCTATACTGATAGGACAATAGAAAAGATAAATAGTTAAAAAAAAAAGCATAAAATTTGCATTGAAATGAGAGATATTTACAGAGTAGTTATATTTAAATATTTGTTCTCTTTGGTTTATTTTTGTAAATAGAAAATCTGGTTAAAATTCTTACCTTCGGTTGGCTAGCCGGGTAAGAGAAGAGTTTGACTTTACCAAAGTCATCACAAGTGGCAAGTAACTTGCCGTCTCCACTACGAGTACAATTATTAACGTCAGTTCCATCAGCACCATCTGGCCAAATTCCAATTGTCTCAAAAGAAATAACACAAGTTTGCGTTGCCCAATTAACATCCTTTAATAATGATGGTTGGGGAATTTGTCGGCAAACTCCAGGATTCCCTAAAATTTAAAAAAATATTTGGTAATGTTTGATTACCTTCTGATGGCAATAAAGAAGATTATAACAGAAATTTACAGTAAAAGAGGCTTAATTAAATTAATTTATCAAGATTTTGTTATATTTCAGTTTTCTTATCTTGTAAAAATCAATTTGAATTATTTTACTTACAATAAAGTAATTCGTAGTCACCGCTATTGCTTCGTAAAATCTGTCCATCTTCTGACCAGTCCAAATGAGTTATGAAACTGGAGTGTCCCTGGAATAATTCATTGACATTAGTATTTTATAAATCAATTTTTTCAGTACAGTGAAAACATGTTCTTGTAATATTTCAAACAATATTCTAATCTCTACATTAGATTTTTCATAAAATCATTATTCTCTTTTGAAAAATAATGTTCAACCTTTCGATCATGCGATTTGCTGCAAAAAATAGTGATGCAAACTTTAGGTTAAAATCTAAATAAAAATATAAGCGTGCTTGTGATGATTGATGATTTGTCCACAATTTTTTTAAAACATACAAATATTTATTTGCTATTTCTATTTAAATGGTATTTAAAAGAGACATTTCATTTAAAATAATACAGTTCATTTCCAATCTTTTGATTATGTTATAATACCCAGAAATAGTTTATTTAGATTTAAAAATCAAAATAATTAGCATAATTGACTAAAAAATTGAATGTCTCTTTTAAAGATGAGTCAGTGACAAAGCTTACTGCACGTCTTCGAATCCTCTTTGGCTGGAAAGCGAAAGAAAAACTTATTACATCAATGTTATATCTTTGATGCTGAAGAATTCTCTAGATTGCTTTTCCTTATTTATGGTGAATAATTGTAGTAAATTTATATTTTTTATAACATTTTAAAATCACATTTAAACTTACCATGCAACGGCCAACTCGACTGTAATTCGTTGCATCCTCATTCACTTGATAAATGTAAATGTGATTATCCCTGGAGCCAATAGCAAGCATAGAACCATCTGGAGAAAATGTCACCACCTAAAAATGTAAATTTTTTTATTGTATTTTGTATTTTTTTATCAGAGATTTTTAAAAGCTTCAGCTCATTGTTGATATTTTTAATTCAGAATGAGATTCTTTAGTCAGCAAAACTATAAATATAATTTATTTGAAACGTTTTTGCAGCAGTCTTAAACTGCAAGCTTGCCAACTCTTTTGGAACATCTCCAAACGGGTTTGGCCAACTTTTCCACTCATTTTATCACTTCTCCAATGTACAAAAAGAGTGAAAAAAAGAGTAAGACTTATGACGAATTACAGACTATTCATTTTTTTCATTTACTTTGAAATTCGATGCTCACCTGAAGTGGCTCGTTACCATCCGAATGATGGCTGTATAATTCCCTCGTTTCGCTATCAACTACCAACCACTTTCCAGACATGCAGCCAACAACGATTACGTTCCCATCAGGCGAAAAACATATGCTTTGTGCTTTCTCCTGAAATTAAAATCAAAAAGAAAATTATAAATATGTACCTTTTCAAGCCTAGACAAGGTTTATAATTTTGAAGTAGGAATTTTTTCTGAATTTCAAATACCAAAACTCATAATATATATTTGAAAATATTATATTGATTTAAATTGTAAAAAAAGTAAAAAATTGATACGATGAACTGATTGGAAGGTTTTAAGATAAAAATTAAAGCGAAGGCAACTGATATAAATTCTACATAAAATTAACTTTTTTTCTGAAGATACGATCGAAGTTAATAAAAAAAAATTACGATAATTAGTGATGATCGTTAAATGATCGTTTCTCCAAGATTAAAGGTCGACCTGAAAACTCACCCCGATGTCCTTGCTCCACACGACAGTGTGACTGAGACTGTCCCACATTTGTAGCAAACAATCATGATCTGCAGTCGCGAATTGAGGTAAGGTCGGGTGTGAAGCCAAACCCCATACTTCGTCAGCATGTCCCAGCATTGTAGGATTAAATCCCATTTCCAGATCCCCAGTTAAAATACAATTTCTCGTTGTGCCCACTAAAAGTTGAGAACCTCTGCCTTCGCTGACTGTCCGAATTCCGCCAAAGTGTTCCTCGATCTGGCGAATCGTAATAGAAGTAAAATTACTCAATCTTTATTCCTCGACCTCCTTTTAAAGCCTCCCATTAATATATAATTTCGGACAACGAGGACATTGTAAAATGAATAATTATGCTTTAATTCAAGCACCGGATTTAAAATTTAAAGTGCTCAAAGGAAGTTGCTAATTTTGGTAAAAGTTTTCAGGTAATTAATTTATCTTCAAGATCATAATTTATTTATAGATTGAAGATATTTATTATACCTGAGCTGATTGTCCAGTTGCGTTCAAGGATTGATCAAAGTGAATAATCCTGCCATCCTTGCCACCTCCAGTCACGATGCTTCCATTTTTCAAGACACATATCGAGAATATTGGACCTTCATGAAGGTTTTTCACCAATCTTGCAATCGTATTCGTTCCTTTGGAAAATGATAATAGAATTAGAGTTTGAAAAAATGTGATGCTGAATAAAAAATAAGGCATGCAAGAAATTAAAGAATTAAAATTATTCAGCAATTTTACCTCTTGCCCAGATGATGATGTTGCCACTACTGTCACCTGTGAGGACATCTCCATTCTGATTGAAAGCGACACAGGTGACAAATCTGGGTTTTTCTCGACTCTCGAAGATGCCCATTTTTTTGTAAAGCATTCCGCCGTTATCCAAGGACCAGAAGGAGACGTGTCCTTTTCCACAGGTGACAATTTGATTTCGTTCCAGCGGATGCCATTCGGCACAAACTACCGTATCAACCGAACACTGTAATTAAAAATTGTCATCCTTTTAATCGATTGCTTCCGGCTTAAGCTTCGATTACTGACATGACATCATATTAATCTACTGATCATCATTTGATCATTGGATTACATGAACATAATTGTTATCAGATTATTTAATTTCAATAATCTATGAAATCAATAATTAATGAAATTACCTTCGTCGATGTGAGCTTAAATGCTCGATCTCCTTTTTGCCATTCCCAGACAGAAATAATGTGTTCCGAGGTCTCGTCAATCGCACATAAATAATTTCCTCCATCTGCTTTCGAAAATGATAGGCAGCAGATCGTTCCATCGATTTCGCCATTGCCAATTACTGCTAGGGTTGTTAAGCTCACCGAATTCCATATCCTTATTTGGGCCTAAAAGTTCAGCTCATAAGTAAAGAGTTTTTCAAAATAACATAAAAGGTTGATCAAATATCAAGGAATATCAAATATTTTAGTTTTCTATATATTTCAAATTAATATAATCAACTGACACACTGAGAAACTCTTGTTTAGAAAAATTACTAATATCGATAGCAAGTAGGGGAAAAATCCCAAAATTGAGATATTTTAATACAGAAAATAATAAATTTCTGTAATAAAATGTCTCAATTTTGGGATTTTGCCCCTACTTGCTATCGATATTAGTAATTTTTCTAAACAAGAGTTTCTCAGTGCATGTTTATGTTTTTAATATATATGTGTAATAACTTGTGTAAATACCATTGAATTATGATCAACACCAGCGACTTGACCAGTGGCCACGTCTAATTTGTTAGGATGGATCGCTATGCTGAAAACAAAATTGTCATTTTAATTCAATGATGAAAGGATGACATTATTTCGTATAATAGGCAAAAAAACAATTGATATTTTTCATACTGGTACAAGTATCATTCTTACCATTTGATGTTATCGGTGTGTCCGAGATAATGCCTCTGACTATGGACCTCCATGTTATAAAGGACAACCACACCAGCAACGAAATAAACAATTTCTCCAGTTGGCAGGAGATGCAAGTTGTTTCTACAGTCTCTTCCTCTGTATCCGTAAACCCAGTCTAATTTCAGTTTGTTAGGGGGTGGAGTATTGACCTTGTGGGGGTCATAGGTCTCCACAGCATGAGTAGGCACATAAAGGACGATTGGTCTTCCTCGAAGGTACATCCGAACAGTACCGTCATCCTCGTTGTACTGCATATCTCTCGTGCTGTCAAACAGAAACTCATAAATTCATCTCGTCGTAAAATTCTCATATTCTCAATAAATCATTTCTTATCCTTATAAAAAAGGAAGATTATGGTCCTTCTGACATGGAGTTAGTATATATCCATTACAAGAAGGGATGTTCTGGTGATTACGACTATTGTAATCAGAGGTAGACTCTAGATTCATTCGATCTCTCAAGATAATTAATAATGAAGTACTTTTCTTACACTCTGGTATTCAGTCTTGAAATTTCACTTGTTTTAAGAGAGTTTCAATGTTATTTTAGAAGTGAAAGTTTCATTATGAACTCCACCCGCATACACTTTCAGTTTCTATTACTTAGCATTTAATTATTTAATGATATCTTAGCTAAATTGCGAATTTTTAATTTAAAATTAACTCACGCAAGTTAGCTCCCTGAGGGGTTTTGCAAAATATAATAAGAACAACCTTTCCAGCTGGAAGTTGACGCGTCACTGGGACAAGTCTGATTACGAGGATGGTATTATTGGCAAACAAGGACTTTTTGCGCTGGCTGACTCATTTCGTTCGTGTTCATTCGAATCAAGACGACATGCTTCGCGAGTTACAATATCGTTTCCAACATTTTCACTTTTCTTTCTTTTTAGTCTGTTGTGCAACAAGTGTGTGTACAAACAAGAAAAATTTATGAATGCAGAATTCCTGGGCACAAGGTTCAAGGGTTCAGTTTCCAAGCGAAACGTGACTTCCGGTTCGGAATGGTGACAGCGTGGAATTCATTACTGCACCCCACAAGCAGAAACACTTGTAAACTTTTTTTTTTCTACTAGTGTACTTTGAATTAGTAACAATTAGTGAATCCTGATTTTTTTTATTCTTTGCTCTAAATGACAATTAACTGTATTGACGTCAAAAACGTCTAATTGTTTGTTGAATATTTATATTTTGATTCGTATTTAGGGTCGTAACTTAAAATTCAGAGGCCCAGTTTCAAAGGAAACGTGACTTCCGGTTCCGGATAGAGACGACATAGAATTCGTTACCGAACCCTCGCATAAAGAGATATACTTTTTCTTTTGATTAGAGTCACGTGCGAAATATTTCGTTGTAATTCTTGATCTGCTATTATAAGAGATCCTTGTAAGCTTAAGAATTTGCATAATTTTAATTAATGAAATTTAAAACAACCGTGAATGTTCTCTTGACCTATTTTGAGGTCTTTAAAGATTTTTGCGTACTTCCGGTGCGTTAGTACCAAGAAAATGAAGGTATTACATTGCACAATAACAGGAATTGCGATTCGCTTTCTTCATTAAGACATTAAGTCAACGCAATTCTCCCACTCGCGGATTAAATGAACTACATATTAGGAAAAAGAGGGAGATGTGAATGAAGTATCCAGGTTATAGAATATACTCTAGCAATTATTCGATATACCGTTACTGATATCTTGTTTTTAATTGAGAAAGTAATTTGGGACCTTATAGAATTAAAATAGTTCGTGACATGAAATCCAGCTTATGATTTTAATAAGCAAATAAACTCTGTTACAAAAGAGTATGTGACAATATTATTATAGACTCAATTTAGTTTAATAAAGTACTTTTTATTAGTATAAATTAGCGATAAAGAGTATTTGCATTTTCATAAAAGCGAAACAAACTCCCTCGTTTTGATGAATAAGGAAACTAGATTACTATAATACTTCACTGAGAAATTTATTCAAATTTATACTAGAGTCAATAGACTGTGGGTGTATCGTTATTATTTTCCTGTCTCTGACCAATTTAAAATAAGACAAGACTACTTTTTTTCAGTCCGTTGACTTAGAAGAGGAAGACACGCATTTTTAGTCGTTCGTCAAACCAAGACTCCGTGTAAATTATGCAAGACGCCTCGGCACACCTTTTGCGGAACAAGGGTTCCTCAACCTGAGAAATATCCTAAATTTTCTATATTTTGTGATATACAAATACATAATATTTACATGCAGTCAAGAAACAGAACTTATCTTCAATTGAAAGAAAACAATTCATTTTCTCCTATTATGACTTCAGACTCTTTCCTGTGAGAAAATAGGATTCACAAACTGGCGAGCACACTGGTTGGCAAAATGACAATTTACGTTAAAAAACAAGTGTTAAATACTCCATGCACGACTATCAAAAGGAAATTTACTTTCTCTAATTATCTATTAATTTATTTACCCGTGTTTCATGCTGTTTGACGCTGGAGGCTTGAAGAGGTTGAACAGAGACTTGGTGGAGGCAGACAATCTACAATGAACGAAAAAGCAAACAAAAACAAACCATGCGATGCAAAAAACATAAAAACATAAAAACATAAAATTAATATCGTTTTCCCATCAACCTTTTATTTATTATTCATTAAATTCAGATGATGAAGGCCTGATGAGAAAATACTTTTGAAAAAGCTAACAGAGTAACAACATTGCAAAAGCAACAGTTAAAAAAATCAAAAAATCGATTGAAATCTTATCAAACAAAGCAATTCTTGAGCATACGATTTATGGTAGATTGATAGCATACGATTAAATGAACTTATTTTATTTCGAAGAGTCAACTCCTCTGCATAAACTGTGCAATAAAGAAAAATGTTGAATATTTATTTCTTATAGGATTTCAAACAATAACACTTTTTTCAGCAGGCTGATAAAGACTTTTGTCATTCCATGATACAATTAGAGATAATTAGTAGTATAACAGTGCCGGTTCTGGATCCACTGGTGTTAGTGCATGTCCGTGTGAGCTTGCGTTGGTGTTAGTGTGTCTGTGTGAATGTGGGTGGAGGGGGTAAGAATGTGGATGACGTCATAGTTATGATGAGTCACTTCCGGTGATAAGAATTTTTAACATAAACAAAGGGTGTCAAATTACAGAAAAACAAAAGTATCGGGTTACATAGGAATTCCTGAGAGATGACGTCATATGTTTTTTCTTTTTTTTAACATAAACAAAGGGTGTCAAATTACAGAAAAACAAAAGTATCGGGTTACATAGGAATTCCTGAGAGATGACGTCATATGTTTTTTCTTTTTTTTAACATAAACAAAGGGTGTAATATTACAGAGAAAAACAAAAGTATCGGGTTACATAGGAATTCCTGGGAAATGGTGTCATATTACAT